>JAAEAF010002758.1:55222-116996 GCA_011037195.1 Triatoma infestans | reverse complement strand
TACTTTCTACCATCGTCTGACATAGCCGGCAACTGTCATCAATATTCTCTCCTATAATGTGTTTCCTATACGCATTAGTGGCAATCACTTGGTCCTGTATTGCCTGGACAAAACCCTCCGTTTCAAGATATAGAGCACCAAGGCTTAAGCATTTGGTGGATACTTCAGTGTCTATGTGGGAGCTTATTAAGTGGACACAATATCTTCCATGAAGTTGCTTTTCTACCCATTCCTGCTTAAGATCCTGAAGCATATCCGATGCATCCTCTTTTGAGCCTGAAATGTTTATGGCTGTGTACCCGTAATCAAGAACACAAACTTTTCTTAACAATGGCTCGTCCTGTCCTTTAAAGTAATTTTTCTATTTGGACTCTTGCCGGCTGCATAGGTACTCGATATTTATGAGGCCGCTCCATCAATTGCGCGGAGCAACTACAATCTTGCGACTGAAGCTCTTGGGTGGTGCATTCTGTGGGCAGTCAAACTTGTACGAACATATGGATCGAGTTGCTCCAGCTTTGTTTTCGACCATTTCAGTATGCCAAAGCTATACATAAGACATGGTATCGCCATACATTTAACTCTTTGATGCATTTTTTGGCGTTTAGTTTAGACTTCAGGACAAGAGAACCCTTAGTTTAAACTCTTTTATTACCATCTCTTGAGCATCAGAGTTTGAGGTTCCAAAGCACTGATGAAATCCAAGGTATTTGTAAGTAGAGGATATCTTTAGCTCAAGTATGACCATATCAGAAACCTCCATCTGGATTGTTGAAGCCGTAGTTAGTTTCTCCCGTGCGACATGAAGCACGGCGCACTTCTCTATCCCAAATTCCATTTTTATTGAATTGCTGAATGCGGCCACTAACGTCAAGATACTCTGAAGTTGCTCTGGCGAATTTGCATATATTTTCAGATCATCCATGTAGAGACTATGGGACAGATGCGGTCCGCGAACTACATCCAAGTGATATCCATAGGAGGACTGCTGAAGCATGATACTTAGGGGATTCAAGAACAAGCAGAACCAAAGGGGGCTGAGAGAATCTCCCTGATAAATTCCACTTATACTTAAGCTACCGATCTCAGCGCTTTCCTTTCCTGATCGAAATCTCAGTGAAACTCTCCATATTTCCATGACCAGCTTTAGGAATTCAATAATGTTCCTATTAACTTTTTATAGGGAAAGTACCTGGATTAGCCAACTATGAGGCACTGAATCAAATGCCTGGGCGTAATCAATCCAAGCATCGATGCATTTCTCTGCATGCTAGAAGTTTCCTGTTATGAATGTGTCAGGGCTAAAAGTTTTTTGCAACACCTTGAATTTTTTGCAGCCTAGCTACTCAGGCGCTATAATATTATTTGATATGCGATGGTTTCCTATTCTATTTCCTATGATCGATGTAAGATCTTATAGACACCATCTACACAAGTTATGGGTCTATAGTCCTTTGGCTCAAACTCTCCACTTTTCTTTGGAATCATGGACGTTATTCCTTCAGCAAATCTGGGTTCTAGGCTTACTTTCAGCTGGAATATATCATCCAAGCAGCTGGCTAGGCAGTTATGAATGCTTGAGAATTTTTCAGCCAATAATTCTGAATTCTGTCAGGGCCAGGCGCTTTCCAGGTCTGCATTTTCTTTAATGCTCGTACGATTTCTTCTGTCATAGTATTGCATGTTCAAGAGGTTCCTCCCAAATTGATTTCCAATACCTCATGATATCACAGGTTGGAGGATGCTGCATGCTATCTTGCTTTATTGCATGCCTTATTGCAGTAGAGTTTCCTGAAAAACAAGCGCTTATTTTTTCGGAACATAAATGTTTCCATTCTACGCTTCATTGAGTCCACATATCGGCGGTGACGGTTAGCCAATACTGCAAGTCTTTGCTTCCATTTGTCCATATGCAATGCGAGGGTCTCCGTGGATTTCACTTCTTCCAACAGTCCAATATGTACCACAATTAGTTCATCGATTTTAATTTTAAGTTTATTAGAGGCATTTTCAGGAATATTCAACAAGTTATTTGCAACACCCATTCGCTTTCTTAGCTCTTCAATTTTTCTATCGAGCCTCACTTTCCATTTTGGTTCCTTGTTAAAATCTTGCTTGGACTCTGATTTGTCTATCTTTTTCAAATTTAGTTCCTCCAACACTGTGATAGCTCCACAATGTATCCAGTGCTTTACCGAGTCAAGTCCACCGTAGGAGGCAGTTTTTTCTCTAGAACTTTATTTACTGCTTGGACTAGGCATAAGGTTCTGCGATTGTAAGGTACCTTAGAGATGGTAGAACGATTGTATAAGGGTATTCCTTCATATTTCATACTATTGCTGGTAATTTTGCATTCAAGTCGCTCTGAAAATGGATTTTCCTCACTTGGTGCGGTCGAATCACCGTCATTAGACTCGATTTCTGCTAAGCCCATCTCATTTCGAGTTTCCAGGTCTTACATTTGATTCTCAGGACAACTAATTCGAAGCTGCTGACGAACCTGATTTCTTATTCCATCTAGTTCTGCTTCTGAAAGGAATCTTCGGTTCAGTACTACTCTAACTTGACCATACACTCGTTGGGCACTTGCCTTGATGTTCGGTATTAGTACCTCAAAATGTTGTAAGAGCCGTTCTCTATACAATGTAAAGTCGGTTTCTAAGTTTGTAGCCAGATAATAGGCCTGAATGACTGCTACATTCATAGATCTAGTCCATTTAACCCTTTGTGGCCTATTGGCTGGTCTCGGGTTCCCTGAACACGCGGGAGGAGCATTACTCTCCTCCAAGCGCGATCCGGAACTTGGAAGTTATCTTTGTTGGCCGGTCCGTATACCTCGTGACGTGCTCGGCACCGGCTGAGATGCGCTAGTCGCTTCGGGATCCAGGACGCCACCTTCCTCCCGACGGGGGTCGCGCAAACTCCCCCGCCACTGGTCATTAATCGTGTGGCCACTACCACCGCTACTCCTAGGACTAGCTCTAGAAGCAGGGCCCTCCTCGGGTGATCGCATAGAATATTCTCTCCTTCTTGTCTGCACCATTTTTGGGTATTAAGCCGATTGTACCTTCGGCCTGATGGAGTTTATTTCGGAGTCTCATCTCCTAGATCGATTTCCATTACTATGGATGGTGAAGTCTATCTCCCCAAGCTTTAGTTCACAGGATAGCTAGGCCTGTAATAACACCATGAGATTCTAATACGGGATTTGTTTTCGGGTTTACTTCCTTAGGAGGTTATCTTACAAGATTAACGAGGCCTCCTCTCCGATTCCGGACGCAGTTTAACGTCATACCCGGGACGTTTTATTATTATTATTATTTCTTCTTTTTAACCTCAGTAATATACTGGATAAGATGTAATAATGTACCAACACATTATTATTCATTGGTTCTTCAAGAATTTCCGGACAATATGGCACGTATTTAACACGTAATTATTATTATTATTATTACACTAGATGAGGCCCATTTTTACAAAAAGTACAATTATCGTGATATATTTTATTCAATTTCAATGATATATTGTATCTTTGTCAGTGGCCAACGAGATAATGACACACATCTCCCTCTCTCTCTCTCTTTTAAGGATATAAAAAAACTAGCATCAGTAAACTAAAAAATACAGTGTACACTGGTCCTTGGTAAAATAGGGTTCACACTGTAGATAATCAGGCTATAGACCCTTATACTGAATTCCCTAAAGGGATATCCCCACATTGAGACCCCTTATTATTCGCCATTTCCTTCACTTGACTAGCGGCCTGCCTGACCCCTTTCTGCAACCTCCAGTATATATAACAATATCATCATTTATTTTTCCTAAACTATATATATATTTATATTGTGTCTGTCTTTTTTCTTTTTATTGATTTGTTCAAATGAAAATCCGTAGTGATGTTGAGAGAAGAAAAAGTGAAAAACTGAATATTATATAAAACACAATTCACTTTTCTATTTTAGTTTTTCTTTGATTTCTGTTTTTAATAGGAAAATTCAGTTATATTACATTATGTTTTGATGTTTTGTACTAATGAGGAGAATAATACAATAACTAACGACAAATTGGCGCCTGCTTTCCTCGATCAATAACAAAAATAATTTTTATATCACGCCAAGATTTTAGATATTTACAACATAAATGATTCTAAATAACAGTTGCAAAAAAATTCTAATCTTTACTAGCATCTTAGAAAGCTACATTCATAATTGATACATAACATTGATTTTCGAGATTCTGGAGATATGTGATCTTGGCTTCAGCAGCCACCATTCTCAATGAATACGAATAGCTTTGCGAAATTGGGCACATAGAATCGCCAAAACAAAGTACAGATAATGAGAGTAGCAAATTCCCCTTCAAGAGTGCAAAAAGTTTATTGAAAATAATAAAATGTTTATTGCAAGGCTGAAAGATTATAAAATCCTTCAAAATTGTTGAAAATTCAGTCTCCAATTACGAACATTAGATTTATTTATCATTTATTTTATTTACATAATAGGATGTTTATTAATATAACTTGGGAGGGGATTAGCTCAGTGGTTAGCGCACTGGACTCCCACGCAGAGGACCCTGGTTCGAGTCCAGCCGTGCTACCCTTAAATGTTTTTCTTCCTAGGAGCCCCTACAGCTCACCGTCCAGCGTTGTCTGTAACTGTCCGGAGGGCGGCAGTGCCTTGAGAAGGTTCCGGGCGCCAAGACCATAAATGGTTGACGCGTCTCAAATTAAAGTAATAATAATAATAATATGATTCATTTATATAATGTTTAGCCTGGAGTTTGGATTAAAATTATATCAAATTAATGAGTTTATTTTATTTCATCACAACACAAATGAAATGTTGTATTTGAAAGTACCCAAAGGGTATGTCCACAATTGTGCGCTTTCCTCTTCCTCTTCGCTTTCAACTTGAGCTTCCTCTTTCCATTTCAACACGCGTCGCGCATGCCTTTCGCGCATACCTCTTGAAGCATTCAATTCGTTGTCCACACTTAATCATCTGTTCAGTGTGCATTTTATCGATGGAATCAGAAGCGGCATTAGCTATTTGTGCAGGTTATCTGTTTTTGAAGTTCACGAAAAAGAAAAAAGTAGCAGCCCTGTGGACAAAGCAGCTTTACAGAAAACGAAATATTGGACTAGTCACAGAACTTCAGCTTGACTTAGGCGTATTACGGGATTTTACACGTATGTCGAAGGACAACTTTTACAACTTGTTAAGAATGAAAGAACCAATCATTTCAATGAAGAGTACTCGTTTTCAAGATGCTATTCCACCTGAAATGAGGCTACTGATTACGTTGAGGTTTCTCGCTACCTGGATTCACTAACGTCTTTGGCATATCTGCAATGCTACCAGAAGGCATGTCGAGATATTATTAATTAATAATAATAGTTTAATACTGTCAGTTAATAATAAAATTATTATTAAAATAATAATTATTATAAATATAAAAAAAATAATAATAATATAAATAAAATTACATAATTTATAAATTATATAAATAATAATTTTTTATTAATAAAATTATTAATAAAATAATAATTAAAACTAATTAAATAATATTTGAAATTAATTATATAAATATAACCTATACAAGTGTAAACACAACCCGTAGCGAGATTAAGAAGAAGCATAGAATGTTGAACGAAAATCCAAGTAGTTGGATTCACGTGCCTGTTGGTTGCGTCATGAAAACAAAGGCCCATTCAACTTCCATGAGGCATGCAATAACGCATGCCTTTCGTTCATCACACCGTGCGCTATGACGCATGCCTCTGTTGAAAGAAAAGTTGCACCAGTGTGGACATACCCAAAGAGATACCGATCAGATACAGGAAAAGTATCTATATTAATGGTTTATATAAAAAAACAATTCTTCAATACAAAACACAAGGAGTCTTTCGTTCACAAGGAGTAGTTTGTTATAAACAGATATTTAGCCCATATGCAGTAAGATTATTTAGGTTAGTGCTGAATTAATTACTAGACTACCACTGACAAGTATGTAGTCTTAATATTATTATGCTTAATGTGGCTGGAAGCCATTCTGTCGACCCAGACACCAGGAAAGCAGAAGACGCTAATAAAGTAAGTGACATTTTAAAACCTGTAGCTGGTGAAAATAGAATGTAGAATAATTAAAACCATACGTTTAGGTAAAAGTATTTCAAATGAAGTCGGACCATTAAAGGTTATTCTTGAATCCAAAGAAGTAGCTTTGAAAATACTGAGAAACAAGAACATGATTTCCAGTGGTGGCTCGATTCGGGTGAAATCTGATATGACAATCATGCAAAGGGAGCATCTCAACAATTTTGGAAAAGAATTGGACCGTCGGTTGAATGATGGTGAGACAGACCTAACAATTAAGTACATAAGAAATGTTCCTAAAATGTCAACATTCGTCATATAATAAACTAAATGACCCTCCTATTCTTGATTTGCCTATCTGTTTCACTAATGCATGCTCTGTTAAAAACAAGATTGATGAGATAAGATTGTACTCATCCAGAAACAACCCTTTTTTTAGCTATTGCTGAAACCTTTTTGACTGAAAATGATCCAGATCTGCTAATTAGTATATCAGGTTATGATGTTTTTAGGTGTGATAGGAGTAACAAACATGGTGGAGGCGTTTGTGTATTCATTAAACGTGAATTTAATCACTTCAAAACCATTCTTGAGAAACAAAAAATGACAAAAATTTTGAAGCCACTTGTGTAAAGATTTCAATATAGACCACCTTCTTCGAAGATTAATGATGATATTAGCCTCTGCGATTCTGTCTTTAATGATTCAATAGATAAATTACCAGTGGTAATGGTTGGTGATTTCAATTTTCCAGGAATAACTTGGAACAATATACGAATTCGTGAAAATTGCAACACTGGATGTAACTATTTTATTAATGCTTTCATCACTTCTCATTTTGAACAACTGGTAGATTTTGATACAAGATATCGACCACCTGATATTCCTTCCTGCACTGATCTTATTATGATTAAGTTCCCATGTTAATTTCTTCTGTTGCTTCAGATCCGCCATTTGGAAAAAGCGACCACTTAATATTGACTGCAGTATTGCAAGTCCAACCAGTACCTCAACCAAAAAAACAGTTTCTGTAAAAAACTTTGCTAAAGCAAATTTTGCTGAAACAAATACTACTATTTCTTGTGTAAATTTTATTTTTGAGAATATTTCTGTACATGAAGCTTATAACCAGTTTTTGAATGTCTTGATTGACAATTGGAATTCATGTTCCAGTTCAAACATTTTTGTCATCATGTTTACCATTTTAGTTATTAATTCTTATTATTTTTATTTAATTCTATTTCTTAATTCTTTTTATTATTATTTCTTAGTGCCTATGTTTATCTTGTAAAATTATTTTTTTTTTCTTTCTTTTCCTCATATTTCTATTGGCTTTGATTTATATTATTTTGTGCCTATATATTTCAAGTGTTAATTGTACATATATATTTAGTGCAATTTATATTGTTACCTTAAGGACTATATTTCAGTTACTATACTTATTGTAGTTACTATATTGTATACTCTTGAGAGCATCCACCGGCACAGCTGCTAGCTCTTTTTGTTGTAATAATAGTAATAACAATAATAATAATACTAATAATAATAATAATAATAAAAATTATTACCACAAGAGAGGACGTGACTTCCCTCACCACCTTGCTCGTAAATGGCTGTAGGTAGTGGGAAGTGCTTAATTTTCACATGCATATGATAAGATTTATGGGGATGTTTTAGACTCCATCCTCTCCTACTTGTTCTACAACTATCAAGTACTCTGTGAAGCCAATCTTAGTCTAGTCAGTCACCATTAAGCCTATTGCAATATGAGCGAAACGTCGGTTTATAATAAACCAATGAAGCGATCTTAACCCGAAAACCTCAAGTGTTTTACATGCAATGGCCGCGAAAGCCTGAAAGGTGAATATTACAACAGTAAAAATTTTTTAAATAATATTTTATAGAAATTTTGATAATTATTGTAAACAACAAAGAAAATAGTAACACATAAAATACAAAATATTAATAATAACATTAATAATAATATTCGATTATCGTTCCCGTGGTCCTATCGACGACTGGGGTGATAATCAAGACGAAGCATGATGGGTTGCGAACTCTTGGGATGCCCAGTGGATTGTACTAGACGATGCAAAAGGCAGTAATTATAAGTGCGTGTAGCTTAGCGAAGGAGTTCTTTGAGATAGCATAGAGATAAAGTCCATTGGAGACGCCTGGCTGGGATTTACAGTGTCTCGGCACGATGTGGGGAAAAAATAATAATAATAATAGTTTGAACCTTATCCTATGATAAGAAAATAAGTATATTTATATGTATGGATATAATTCAATCGGTATAGGTTCTCAGAGCTTAATAAGTTGAATATTTATACAATTCTTAGTAATCTCATTTATACAAATATGTCAATTACAATTTTCATATTCATCACTTTTATTTGTATTTACGAGTACATAATAAGACACAGTTGCAAAGCAAATAAATAATTAACAAAAGAAAAGTGTAATAAGAATTCGATATTTGAAAAGAATTTGTCACATGGTTGTTGTGAAGTGCAATTAGTAGAATTAGTATAAACGTCATTCAATAACTTCTTCCTTAAATTGACTTTCAGTGGCATGCATTATTAATATTTGCACTAGATGTGTTATTTTTTTAAGATGCATCAATGGAATTCTGTTGAATGACAGTGGAAAACATTAAATGACATTGGTGGAAGGAAGAAATGAGAATGAAAAGAAAGAATAGATTCTTCCCCCCCCCCCCTCCACATCATTTTTTATTTAAATAAAAGAAGTAAAAATTGAGGGAACAACAAGGAAAGAGGAACAGAGAGCCCCCAGAACGAGTAGATCTCTTTCATGTACTTTGTGCGGGTATTACTCACTACAAACAGGGATTACAATAGCTTTGTGACTACCGAAACGCCACCAGCGATAACAATGGGGAACTACTGGGCCGCCTGTCATACCACCCGTCTCACGGTCCAAGCAGTCTGAAGTAGGATCGGTGGCTTTGCCTGTGTGTGTTTGTGTTTGTGTGTGTGTGTGTGTGTGTGTGTGTGTGTGTGTGTGGCGGCTGTGTCTGTACTTCAGACGGCTGTTCTTCTGTACCAGATCGCACTCGGTATATAGAACATTTGTTCTGTGCTCTCTCACACTCTCTCTCTCTCTCTCTCTCAGTGCACACACTTCAAAACCAACAACAAAAATACAACGCAAACTGAATTTATACGTTTACAACAATAGAGAATATATTCAAGGTTAGAGGAATTTAGAGTATAGAGAAATATAATTGTTCAATTATCTGCTATAATTTAATTTATTTATATAATCGATCTATAATTAAATTATTATTTGTTTCATTCGGTTAAATTAGTTAGTGTTTATTTTTATATTCTCTGATTGCGATGTAGTGCTGCGATTATATAAAATTTTCGAAATTGAACTTCACCGGAAGTACATGCATTGATATCCTTTAAGCATTAAAAAAAACAGTCTAGTGGGAAACACTTACACAACTTTCTCTAACATCTCTTAATTCAATTATGATTATAAGGGGATATTCTGAAATAATTATAACGGGGAAGTCGCGGCCTCTATTGTGGTAATACTTGCCAGTGGTAGTCTAGTAATTAATTCAGCACTTACCTAAATAATCTTATTGCAATATGGCTAAATATCTGTTTATAACAAACTACTTGTGTTCCTTTCTTTTTTTTTTTTTTACTTACGCTGAAAACATCTAAAGACAATTTTTTTTCTGAAAAATGGTACAAACAAATGTGATAGGTTTATATCTGTGCATTTAGGATTTCAAAGTTTAAAGGAAAAGTCGTACTTCCGGCTAACCGATTTTCTTTAAATTTGGAATTCTAGGAGTACTTCTAAGTAAATTAGTATTGTAGAGGCGGCAGAACAATATACGAGTTGTACATTCAAGTTGTACGTTATGGAGAAATTACTCTTCCCCTATATCATCCCCAAATCAATTACCCGGGAAAATGTTACAAATAATAGTGACAGGGATTCATTTGTATAGATAGTATATGAAGTTTAAAGAAAATCTGAGCCGTTTTTGAGGAATCAGCGAAAATCTAAAAAAAAAAAAATTGCGTGTGCTTGAGCATCACACTCGGTTGAAGTGAGACTTCTTTGCCGACTGGGAATAAGTAACGCTGCCATTTACAATATGTGTATATTTAACATCGATTAAGAAAGCGTTATTCTTTTGGAAGATGGATAGGAAGAATCACAAAATAAGTAATTCTTTTTAATAAACGCCGGAGCAGCCATGTTGAAATAGGTTCAAAGGAGCCACATAGTTGACCTATATACCTATGTTTGGGCAAATGAGCACAATTTGAATTTTAAAGAAAATTTGGCATTTTATACCTGATTGTATTAACAGGACTAAGAGAAAGTTGTGACTGTTTCACACGAGGTTTTTTTATTTTAAACATCGGTTATATGATCTTTCAGGCATCTGCGGTCATTGTTATGCAAAGCTCTTACGTCTTCGAATACCTGGTGATTTGGTATAAACCGACTTTCCGTCCATATGCAGTTGGCTTCTTCAGGAAGTTGTTGACATGATTACTAGCCTCAAATGTGTGTCTCAGTCCAAAGTGTGGCCAATATGTGGCCGCCATTTCACTATACTCTACTTTCCAACACCTGTATAATATTGTAGGGGACTGAACATTTATAAAAAAAAACAGAATCCTGTGTGAATTCTGCACGGCAGAGTTTCGTTTCCCAATATCTAGCCCCAGTGGGGCTGCAAATGAAATGGAATTTGGAAAATTTATCTTCTTCCTTGAAAGTGTCCAAGACCGTTCACATATTGCCCGTCTTAAGAATTTTTCCTGCAATGAGAAGAAAGAAAATTATTGGAAAAACTTGCTATATGATAATGGGCAATATGAAAAAAATTACCGTTTCCAATAGAAAACCATTAATTAGAAAACATTTGAGTTTTTGGGTTGAGACCATACAGTGATTGCTAGAAACCGACGTTTCGCCCATATAGCAATAAGCTCATTCAGAGTGGTGCCAGCTTGAATTTTAATGGCACACGGGCAAGAATCATGGTAGAACAGTGGCAGGGCCCCTTATTCACCTTCTTGGGTGAAGTTAGTTGGCGGGGCTTAATTTTCACATCCTTCTAGACACTCTATCTAGTACTCTATTTGTAATCACCAAAACAGAGGTCGCGGCGGCGTAAGCTTAATAGCCATCCTCTACAGAATCTAATCTAGATATTTGTAGTAAAGGTCACGGAAAGCCCACGGGAACGAATTCGTGATGAATTACTTTTTCATAGTTACAGAACTGCACAACATAGACCTTTTCTCAAATTGCCCTCTTGCACAACCGGAAATGCTGTTTGATAACAATCCAACCATTGAATTACCTTCTCAGGATTTCGTCAGTAAATCTTCTTCTCATCAAATATCATAATTCTTTTGTAAAACCATGTCAGATGAATTTTCTAGGAGAAGTAAGTTTCTAGAAGTAAGTAATTTTCTAGAAGCAAGTATCCATTCTCTTGGCGGGCTGTTGAGATATAAGTTCATGGACCCTACGGATGTAAGCATCTTCTTTTTACTTTTCCCATAGTATGGGCTAACGGTGTCCTTTAGACCCTGCCAGTTCTGCAGCAAGCGCATGAGAACTAATGGTTGGATTGACTGGACAGTTTCCCGTAAAACCTTAATAACGTCCCAAGATGGGCCGCCCTTAACCTATCTTTCTAAGGTCGTATCAACCTTATTAAATTTTTCAAACCAACGCCGGGCAGACGCTCATCAAGGATATTTTCCCCGTCGATTTCACATAGAATTCGCGTAGGTTCAGCAGCTGTAATTGTTTTCTTTCCAATAGTGATGTAAAATTACTAACATATCGTAAGACACAGTCTTGGTTTTTTAAAAAGCTCACAGTTGAACTGACTATTTGAAGGGACATAATATCTATAGAAACACTTCACAGTCTTAAAATTAATATAATATCGTGTTTATAAACATCAAACTTATGTGGATCGGGTGGGTGGGTGGGTGGGGGGCCTCTTTAGTGAGAAAAACATTATTTGTTTTACACCGCTTTAGTTTCTTCACCACATCAAATTCCAGTTTATGTATATGTGGTGTTATTATTCACTAAAACTATAATTTCGCACAGTTATTTGCAGTTGATTGTATCTTCAATATTGCAACTGTTTGTAGTGGCCACTGTTGCGTATATTTAATGCAGATTTTAATTTAAGGCTTCACCTCATTTCCGACTGTAAACTTGTTGAACATTACGGTAGCGCAGTACATGTATGTACATTTCCGTTGCAATTATTGATATGGATTTATATTATTATTAATATTATTGATTGATAATGAGCAAGTAGTGTTCAGTAAGCAGTGTTGTGTGCTTATTGTCCACCACTAATTAAATTTGGTGCCACTAACTGTTGACATAGTATATGATTCCGTCCATAAAGCTTAGAATATTTATTTGGAAAACTAATTTACGGGGGTAAGGTTCTCGGCTTAGAAGTGAAATTTTTTTTATTTTAAAAATGCATTTATTTCTCAATGTAGTCTCCCTTTAGTTCAATACACTTTGTCCAACGTTTCTCCAATAGCTGAATTCCGTCCCTGAAATGCAATTCTGGAAGGTCTTCAAAATACCCATTTACCGCTGCTATCTCCTCTTCATTTGACCCATAACGTTTTGCAACCACAAATTTTTTAAGGCTCGGGAATAGATGAAAGTCAAAGGGAGCTATATCTGGCGAATAGGGATGATGTTCCAACAATTCATGCTGTAAATTCCTCAATTTTTCCATTGCTAACGGGCTAACGGCCTTTGTGGACGGGGACATTGCCTTGTGAAAGAGGATTTTTCTTTTGCAAACCAGGCCTTTTCTCTCTATTTTTTCATCTAGCTGGTCAAGAAGATGTGCGTAGTATTCCCCATTAATTGTTTGATTTGGCAGGTAGTCAATGAAAAGAATCCCTTTGGAATCCTAAAAAACACTGGCCATAACCTTTCCAGCCGGTGGAATTATCTTGGCTTTCTTCGGCGCAGAGCTACCGAATTTCCCACTGCTTGGACTGTTGTTTTGGCTGAGGTGTAAAATGGTGAGGCCACGTTTCATCCATCGTAACAAATCGGCGCAGAAAATCGATGATTAGATTCTTTTAAAACGGCACAAACATTGCTGAGAAACTCGATTCCTCATTTATCTGTGATCAGCATTTAACAAATGCGGTACCCATCTTGCACAAAGCTTTCTCATACTGAGGTCTTCGTGTAAAATGTGCCGTACCCTTTCTTCTGAGATGCCTACGCCTTAGCTATCTCATATAACTTTAACCGTCGATCATCTAGAACCATATTGTGAATCTTCTCGATATTCCCTTCGATAGTTGCAGTTTTTTGGCCGTCCTTCACGTGGATCATCTTCAATCGATGTACGACCACGATTAAACTCAGCTGCCCATTTTTTTACTGTTGATAACGAAGGTGCAGACTCCTTATACACTTTCACTAACTTGGGATGAATTTCTGTTGGCAACAAACTAATTTTATGACGGAACGGTATTCAAGTTTATTCATTTCGTCAAAAACATACAACAGGCTTACTTTAAACAGCCATTAAAACAAACTATTTGTCTGATCAAATTCACATTTGGTATTTACTTTTGCAACAAGTGTGGCATCTTAACAAAACAGTAATTTCATTAGCAGTGCCATCTATGGGCTGGGCCGAGAACATTTCATCTTGCCCTACTACACTGTACATGCGAGAAAAACTAGCCCCAAAGAATTAGCTATGAATGTTAATGTTTCAAACAAAAATTATAGGTCTACGTATTCATGGTAGTACAAAAAATTGCAGGAAATTCATCGGAGTTTTTATGCAGAAAATTGGAGAAATCTGGAAAATAAACAGTTTAATAAAAAAGCGCTTCCGGTCAACCGATTTTCTTCAAACTCCGAATATTGCCAACATATTTAATTCCAATTAATATTATTTAGATGATACAATTACATAATAAATTGAAATAGCACTGTAGAGGAAAATATAACTCCATCCCTCCCTTAAATGAATTTTCTCGGTGAAATGCTTCAAATAAAAGTTACAGCTCTTCATATGTTTAGTTGGTATACTAAGCCTAAAAAAAATCGTTGGAGCCGTTCTTGGGGGAAATCATAGAATACTGAAAAAAATTCAGTAAACTCGCTTGCCCACTTCCAATCAACCGATTTTATTCCAACTCGGAATATATTTAATTTTAATATATTTAGTTTGGATGTTAGAATTGTATAATAAAGTAAAGTAGCAGTTTAGAGGAAAGCATTACCCCACAACTCCACCAAAAGCCCCCTTAAATGAATCTCCCTGAAGAAATATTTCGAATAAATGTTGTAGCTCATTGTATGTTTAGTTAATATGATGAGTTTAAAAAAAAAAACAACATTGGAACCAGTTTTTATTGTTTTCATACACCATAATATTTTTATTAACAATGTGTTGTGCTTGTCAGCATTGTTTTATAAAGTTTCTCACTCGTTTAAACAAACTTCTCCCATACAGTCTACATGATCTTCTTGCAGTGGAATCGTTTATTGTGATTCCTGAGGTATGTAGTAGATGTCTTGAAGAGGGCGGAAGTTAGTTTAGAGATTTTTGGAAGTTAGTGCTCGAATTATTAACACGGAATTTATAAAAATAGACTGTATTTGTACAATAATTTAAACGTGAGTGATGGTAACTATTAACAAGAAATACTTAGAAATAAATAGGAGATAAATAACTAATAATTTAGAATGATTAAAATAAATGAACTAAGATGCACAACTAAGGAAATAAGTATAAATAAAACCTGAATAGGGACGCGGAACTGCTGCTCGTATAATAGTCTTCAAGACGTACTGAAGTATAATCACCCCCTCTTCCAAAGGGGCGAAGTTTATATCAGTGTTAGCAACACTCACACCAAGACATCTGTCCTAGTGTGCGACCTTGGTTAGTTCGGTGACCTGCGATTTAGGTCAGTGGCCAGCTTATTGGTCTTGCTTTGATGTAAATTATTGAACCTTGGTTTTGTTTGTTTGGCCGCGGCCTTGTCTTGAAGACAGCGGCCGGCTAGGCCATTAGTTATAAACTATTCTTTCTTTTGTTATGTGTTGTGAAGGTTTGACATTGCTATGACCTTGCCATGCCATTACATACTAAATTAAAAGACTGTTTAATTTTTAAATCGACTGTTTAATCTTTAGACCGTTTCAGCCAATGACTTATTTCTGAGACTAGTTGAAATGAACTGAATATATATACTAGCTGAAGATGGCCCCATTAGTCCAGTCCTCTTTATAATATTTGTAAAAAAAACATCAGTTCTGAAACACTCATACGACTTCATTTTATTCATCTTAATACAGTTTTATATCAAACATATTTTCTTTAAATTTCGAATTTTGCTCATATGTCCACACAGGTGGTGGGCTAGAAGAGCCGAGCTACTAACACAGCTAGATTGGGGATTCTATGGGGAATTCCAACTTTAAAGAAAATCGGTTAACCGGAAGTGCGATTTTACAGTATAGCCTCAATGATTACATCGCAGAGACCCAATAATGAAAAAACAGTTTTAATTTTAACGTCTCAAAGTGTCAGAACCACCTAAATACAATTTTTTCAGAAAATGCTTCGGACAAAAATGATAGTTTCTATCTATGCAGCGAACAATCCAAGTTTAAAGGAAATCGTGCTAACTGTTTACGAGGAAATTTCAAAATATTGTAATTTCTGTCAAATTGCACTTCTGGTGGACCGATATTCGTAAAATTTAGAATTTTATCAATGCTACTAATATGTATTAATATTATATAACTTACATTGTACTTATGTGGTACTTTAGAGGAAGCATAACGCCACTCTTCTCCCACAATTCTCCAAAAAATCAGTTTTCCTAAAAAGTGTTTCTGATAAAAGTAAGAGATATTTATGGTCTAAATTAGTATACGACGTTTAAAGAAAATCGTTGGAGTTTTATCGAGAAAATCAAGAAAAACTGAAAATAAAAAATCAGTTAAGCCGCACTGCCGGTTGATGGATTTTGCCCGCAATCTTCGTGCCTGATGCGGTGGTAGTGCCTAAATGGAATACCAAATTTGAGCTTCCTGCGCCTTTTTGTTTTTGAGACATTCTGTTAAAACAAACATGCAGACACACACTCACGCACACGCACGCACGCATACACACACACACACACACACACACACACAGACCATTCGTTAAACCATTGTTTCGTATTCAGGTTTTTCGGCAAAACATGTATTTCCGGTGAAAACTCACTTTGAAACATTTGGCACGATCGCAATACTTCCTGTTACTTGGAGTAAGATAAAGTAAAAAAAAATCTTAAAGGATATTGAAGTGTGTCGCATACTCTAAATTATCAATTTTACCTGATTTCTGAGATAAGAAATACCGGCAGTACTTTTGTAAAGGCAGATAATTTATATTGATGATAAAGATGAATAAGACTCACTGCAGCCATTGCAAGGAGATTGTAAGTGTAGAGAGAGAGAGAGGGAGAAATCTGTTAGCCGGAAGTGCAAATGTATTGTATAAGTTTGTGAGTTTTTGGAATTTTCTTGAAAATCGATCCCATTGATATTCATGATATTAAAAATGATATATATATATTGTATATATAAAAGTTATGGATTTCGACCGGTGAAATGCCTTTTTAAAAAATGAATTTATTTAGCAGAAAGATTACAACATTAGAGTTGAAAAGTTGATGTAGGTGGGACCAGACGTGTTTTTAGTGCTCCTGTTTATGGTGATTTGGGGTTAAACGCCGATTTTTTTTTTTGTTAAAATTGGCTGACATATTGCCAGTAGCTGTGCCTACTACTGTTTTTTTTTTTCAATTTAAATCTGTATCTATATACAATAGTAAATCTGAGGAAAGATAATACAAATCTCCTAAGTCACTTGTGTGGAGAACTCACCAACCGATGAAATTCCATAAGAAATATATGGCACTTTGTAACTTAGCTACTCATTAAAGAGTCTCGGGGCCAGCGGCGTTTCAATCGTCTGGGGTTTATCTGGAAAGGGTAGAGGAATCTATTGGCCTACTAAAGGATTAGGGTGAGCAGAGAGGGACAGATGGAACTTTTTGTATTTGGATTTAGCAACTTCGGCTATGTAAAGAATATTGAGGTCTTGATATAAGGCAAAATTTAACACATAGAAGGGGCTGTCACAATTTTTCTAAGGACTTTGAATTGGAATGACTGGATTCGGCGGGAATTGGAATGTTTGGTTGTACCTACATTCAATAGCATATGTCCCCATAGGTTTGAGTATTATTAGGTAAATCAGTATACTGCAGGGATAGTTTAGATCGTCTGCTGAGTAGTAGTGATAATAATTTAAATCGTCTCTTGAGGTCTTGTATTTTTAGTATGTATGGGGGTTCCAAGTGAGCCATTTGTCGATGTATACCCTAAGTAGCGTATGTAGTCACTAAGTAGCGTACGTAGAATCCCAGTCACTGAACTAGACGCACTACTTCATTATCAACGAATAGATATTGCACTATTTACTGAGACTCACTTCACTAGTCGATCACACTTTAACATTACTGGCTTCAAGACTTACAGGACGGAGACGGACCACCCAAATGATGCGGCGCACGGAGACTCGGCTACAATAAGAAATTCCAAATCCGATCACCTTATTCCTTTTCAATCCACAGACTCCCTTCAGTCTACTATTATCTCTTTAACTTCCAACCCCTTCCAATATTCAATTGCGGCAGTGTACATTCGTCCAAATCGCAGTTTCACCTCACATAACTTCCTATCCTTTTTCCAGTTCTTGGGTCATCGTTTTATAGCAGATGGTGACCACAACGCGGAGCACCATCAATGGGACAGTATACATCTATTCTTCGTGGATGGCCACTAAATAGCGCTTTATCCCAAGCCATATTTTCCATCATTTCCCCTTCTGAACCCACCTATTGGCCATCCTCTCCTCAAAATCGAACAGACATACTCGACTACTTCATTTGTTCCAATAATGTATCCTCCATTCACTCAAAAATGTTCAACCTTCATGCACCCTCCGGTGATCATTCGCCCATATAACTTGTTTTAGATACATACCGACCCCAAATGCTCCTAAAGATAGATTACTTACGGGACCTATTGACTGGAAATTATTTCAGACTTTCCTTGACCTCAACTAGCCCTAAAGACTCCTGAACAGATAGATGAAGCTGTCAACTTACTGACAACAAGTGTACAAAACTCCATCTGGGGCGCCACTAAACAAACAAAATCAGACCACAGTAACGCTAGTACATATTACTTACCGATCACAATTAGAACGTTAATAAAAAAAAAAAACGGCTGTTCGAGCCATATGGCAACGTACTAGATACCCTTCAGAGAAACAAATTTTTAACTGATTACCAGATATTTAAAACACGAACCGCAGAAATTAAAAACGAAAAATATGAAAATTACACATCGTTACTGACAACTCTTTAAGGACAGCTACTAAACGTATATTATCCTATAAAACTCCCTCTCATCCCATACTTCGTAGAGATGGCTCTTGGACCAAAACTGACGAAGAAAAATCCTGCTTCTTTGCCCAACACCTTAATGAGACATTTACACCTCATCATGACATCCTAGATTCACAGCACATGGCAGACATAGAAGAGAAATTAAGCGTATCCTTCCTCTTACTTTACCACCTAAACCATTTTCTCCCAGTGAAGTAAAACATATAATTAACCAGCTTCCTCTAAAAAAAGCCCCAGGTTCTGACCTGATACCCTCCCAAATGCTCCGAAACTTTCCTGACCACTATTTAAATTTTAAAAGTGTTTTAAAGAGGCGTTTTTAGTATTGCTCTTAATTTATCAATAAAATTTACTGAATCCAGTTCAAAGTTCTTAGCATTGATAGTTTTCTTTGAGTTAGTGTGGTGAGTGTGTGCCTCTATCACCCTCTGCCTATGGTTTGTCTCTTTCTAACAATACTTAAAAACATCACCCGGTGGCAGTTTGTCAAACTGTTCTTGACTATTGGAGGTTATCAGTTCCACAAGAATTATAAGCTGATCAGCCATATTTGCTTATAACTGAGTTATTTCTCTATTTGCCTTGAGATCTATTTTACTTTTTTGTAATTACAGCAAAGAAAAACAAAAATGGAGGAAACCAATGTTAAGGAAGCTCTGAAAGAAATACCCTTACAATTAGAAGGTAGGGAAAAGAAATTTGAACATATAAAAACAACAGTGGATAATTCGTGTGGTAGGAATGCGTCTGAGTTAAAAGTAGCTATTGAAAATATGAATGAGAAATTTCATTCATTAGCAAGCAGAGTACTGACGTTAGAAAATAACCTGATTTCAAAACTGATGATTCTTTTTGGCAGAGGGAGGAGAGAAAAGAAACCTAATTATCTAAAATATTCCTGCGAAAGAAAATGATAATATTTCAGCTGGAAAATTCTATTTTACAAATTTTGAGAGAGAAACTGCAATTGGACATTTCTAATAGGGATCTAGATTTAATTAGAAGAATAGGTAGGGAAAAAGAATGTTACCCTACCCTTGTAAGATTAGTCTCACTTGGCACTAAGTTAGAAATATTAAGAAACTGTAACAAACTTGGGGAATGTGATATTAGTCTATAAGAGGACTTTTCAAATGATGTGCGTTCAATCAGGAAGGAGCTTACGCAGTTTAAGAAATCAGCGATGAAAGCAAATAAAAGTGCTTATTTAAGATATGATAAGTTATCAATGGGAAGCTACATTCATTGGATGATTTGAATAAGCGTAATTTAGAGGATATATATGAAGAATCTGCTTCAGATAGTGAGGATCATAAGATGGATGATGGGGTTCCTTCAAACGATTGAAAGGTAAGCGTGCAAGGAATGTGGAGAAGCACAAGAGTACTGTTTATACTGGGTGAAGAATGAAGATAAGGGAGTGAATTCTCAAAGCGCAATGGCAGATACTAGAAGACAATCCTCCAAGCGGAAAAAAAGTCCCTCTCTAGTCCCGATGGCAATTGCTGTACAGTTAGGAACGCCGAGAGGACGGTCAGGGCATGGCATCACATACATCTGCGTCTTGTAATCTAAAAGAACCGTTTGACCGGGAGTTTAAGGTTTTATTTTTCAATATCAGTGGTTTAATAGTTTAATTTTTATTTTGGTGATAATACTTTAAAATCGTTAAATCAATTGATCTATTTTGTTTTGTAGAGACTTGGGCTACTAGCGTACAGAAAGTTCCTTTTTTTCTCACCGAGTATTCTATGTTCTATGTAAAGGCAGTAAAAGAAAAGGCAAGAGGTAGGCCTAGCTCTGGGATTGCAATATTTTATAATAGTGAGAGTGGAGGACGTCTCTGTTACAGATGAGACCAATTTGTGGATAATAATCAAATTTAAAAAATCAGGTAAACCTTTTATTATCATAGTTACTTACTGGCCGCCATCTGCCGATGATGATGTTTTTATCGAGCTGTTCAATGATCATTTAAATTACTTCACTGAATTATAACAACCAATTTGTTAGCTTCTTTATTATGGGTGATTTCAATAGGAGAATTGGTACTTTTAATCAGTCTGACGATGGCATGTCTGAAGGAAGCTCTCTTTACTTTCCGCGCTTAAGACTATTATGTGCCTGAAAGAGCCGATTCAATTTTGAACTGTGTAACGGCTGGAGTGACTAATCTGCAAGTTCAGAAGGTCAAAAAAACTGTGTAACGGCAGAACCTCCTCTGATCCAGCGAATTTTACCTTTATTTCATCTAGAGGTAAGAGTGTGATCGGCTTAGTATGGATAAATGAATATGGTTTAAGCTATATCGTTGACTTGAAAGTAATTAATCATTCCGACCTTTTTGATCATAAAGCCTGTCTAGTAAACCTAGGTCTTTGAAATCCGTGGATGCTAGTCGCTATTTTCTAGAAACCCAACTGTAGGAATATAAAGTGGGATTACAATGGGACCAATGAATTCAAGTAAAATCTTTCCTCTTCTTCCCGTATTAATTTAATAGATCTTCTAGTGATGACTTATCTAAAACTTTTGTTAGTGCTGTATTTGAATCAGCATCTAATTTGGATATTATCAAATATAGCATGAGAAATGACCAGTTTAAGCCTAAAGACAATCCTTGGTTTAATGAAGATGGTAGTCAAATGAAAAAATTAGTTAAAAAGTGTAGAAATAAAGATTATTACTAAAGACTAAGTGTAAAATAGAGACTGAGGAAAGCTACAAAAACCGGGTAATAAGGGTTAAGGTAGATTGTTTTGGTTGGTTTCGCAGAGCTGGAAAGCATCAGAGATATTTTCTGTCATAGCCTGCTTCTTTCGGAAATTGGTCGCTAATTTCGGAAATCAGCCTATTTCCGAATTTGTGGATAATAATCAAATTTAAAATATCAGGTAAAACTTTTATATACATATATAGCCACTATATATATATATATATTTATTTATTTATATATATACAAATTGTTTTTATATATACATTTATATATATAGCCACAAATTCGGAAATTTGATTGCCATCCACAAATACGGAAATCGGACGCCCGCAACCGGTCGATGACCACAAAAAGAAGCTGGCTATCACGGAAAATATCTCTGATGTTAAGGTAGATCATCTAAATAATATAACTAATTCTCTTCAAGATGGAAAGAACTCCAAAAGGTTCTGGCAAACAGTTTCTAAACTAAACAAGCAATCTTTTGTCTCTAATCCTATCTCTAAAGCTATTTGGTTAGATTATCACATCCATCTCTCGATACTTTGTCTCTCAATTCCTCTTTATCTAATCTTGGACATCTCATCCTTGACAGCCAGATTTCATTAAATGAATTGCAATATTGATCTCAACAAGTAAGAAAAATGAAACCCCTGGGTTGGACGCCATATGCTACGAGGTTCTAAAAAGGTTAACTCGTGAGTGCGAGCATTATTTATTCAACTTCTGAAACATAGTTTTTGAATCTGATCAAAGCCCTGTAGAATGGTAGCAAATTGCGCTTACTATCTTTTTAAAAACGGATCAAAAAGTGATCCAAATAACTACAGAGGAGTTGCTCTTCTTAACACCTGTTGTAAGATTTTTACATCCATCTTAAAGTACCGATTTGAGGAATGGTGTGAGTTGAATGATATTTTCTCGGTTAAACAATTTGGTTTCAGGAGGGAAAGATCGTGTATAGATTGCATCTTTATTTTGTACTCATTAGTTACCTTTATACTCAATATCATAAGAAATGGTTGATAGGAATTTTTATTGATTTTCGAAAAGCTTTTGACAGTATAGAGCTTAGCCTCCTATGGCAGAAACGTCATTTTTTGGGGATCAGCAGCAAGTTTACTAGAATTCTGTCAAATTTGTATCAGAACTCTCATTTTCGTTTAAAAATTAATGGAATGCTCCATGATCAAGTAACTAGAGTGAGTGTTCTACGAGGGGAATTTTTCTCCATTATTATTCTTTTCTCTTCCATAAGAAGGTCTGTAGGGATGATGGCGTTCGACTGGAAAGTCAGGGAGGCATTCTGAGACTTCAGTTTGCGGATAACGCGGTGATTTTTGCGGATTCCTGTACAGACGCTCAGCGTAAGCTTGATGCTTTGGATGTTTATTGTAGGGATAATTTTCTCCTAGTAAATGCAGCTAAAACTAAGG
This sequence comes from Triatoma infestans, assembly GCA_011037195.1. Lineage (NCBI taxonomy): Eukaryota > Metazoa > Arthropoda > Insecta > Hemiptera > Reduviidae > Triatoma > Triatoma infestans. Next base: position 94,174 of record JAAEAF010002758.1, on the reverse strand, counting down.
CTGTGGTTTTCTGACCTTATGCTAGACTTAGGTGGATGTTGCCAATGCAGTTTCGAGGTGTAGACATTAGCAATGACAACCTAAGCTAAGTTTCACCTATCTAGGAGTCCCTTTCAGGGCTCTCGGGGGATTTAAGATTGCAAAAAATTATTTTATTTTGAAGGGGCATAAAGCATTTGGGGCAGTAGGAGATTCTAACTAAGGGGAAGGATACCGAAAATGCGTTTTTTAATTCAATAGTGGTAACTTCCAGCTTATAGGCATCTGAGGTCAGGGCACACGACTTCTGGAGGATATTGAGAGAGTGCAATAGCTTCTGTTAGAAGTTTATACCATTTGCAAAGAACACTCCTAATCATTTTCTGAGAATTGAAACTTGCTGTACGCCTGTAAAAAATATTAGTCTTTTGTGTTATTAGCTTAAATAAAAAAAGTATTATTGTGTTAGTAGCCAGCTGCAAGTTAAAGCATGCTTGTAGTTGCAATATTACAGATTCATAACTTATTTATACAAATATCACATCTACTATACGATCTGCTGATATGTTTCAGATATCTTGATCCAGTCGAATGGCTGAAGGCTATCTCAGCTGATGTCTCTGACTAATGTCAGCAACTATCACCGATCTGTCATTCTCAGAACAGTATTATTGATGTTAGGAATTGATAGGCAGATAGTAAGTTTATAATAAAGATGACGGCCAGTTCTCTTAACTAGTATTACATGTCATATCAAACACATAATATACCTTATATATCTACATATAGCATGAATTATATTTATTTCTATAAAATTAATATACAAGTTGTGGGGCGGAGGGTACACACTAAAACAAATTACATTTACTTTCATGTATTAGATATTTCTTTAGTGTAAGTTGAATAATATTTATAAATGTTGAATGTGTGTGTGCAATCTCTTTCTAACATTTCTGTTAGTATAAAAAGAACGAGATCGGGGCGATGGAGACGGATGATAAGTGGCGCACTCTATAATATTACTGAGTTGTGTGATAAATAATAAAAATAATATGACTACCCCCAGGCTTAAACTCATACTCCAACAGTAAATATATCTGGTAAAAGTGCATTCTATCCTGGTAAACCAAGCGCTAACCCATACGTCATTATTACACGCTCTTTCCCACAAAGTCCAGTTGAGCTCTTTCCCACAAATTTTCTAACATAATACGAAAGAAAAGGAAAGATTTTTTAAGGAAAGACAGCCGTAACAGGGAATCGTCTAAAATCCCATTTTCTTGGACGAATGTTTTCAAAAACGAATGATGTCCTTCAGGATAAATTCAAAATCATCGACTACGTTGTCGTGAAAATTGAAAAAATAAATAAATAAAAAATTCTTTCCTAGTAATGTGTCACCTTCCGGGCCATGAATTTCGAACGAATCTTCTGGTGATGCTCGTAACCTAACAGAATAGCAAGTTTGAGCATTGGGTGATTTTTACTTTTCCCTGAGAGTTATTAGAGAAAGTAGTAGAATAGTATAAAATTTTTAGAAAGTTTTATTTTTGCCGAAGAATCCATCTTTTGAAATTCCTTGATGGCAATTCTTTCTTTTAGTTGGTGTTCAGCAGTACCGTATATATATATATACGATGAAAATTGAAAAATATATATATAATATAATATAATATAATACAGGGAGAGAGAAAGAGAGTGAACGAAGTGTGTGTTTGTGCGTGTGAACAAAATTTTTCAAAAATGAAAAAACAAGAGAATGAAAAACTTGACCTTTCATTTAGGGACCGCCGACGCACGAAAGGTGTGGTCAAAATCCGCCAATCTGAAGTGCAACTTTCTGAATGTATTTTTCTTTCGGATTTTCAGGTTGTATATATGTCAGTTTTATCTGAAACATTTTCTAGGAACATTTATTTTAACGCTTGTTCTGAAGGGCTGCAACGTCGAGCAATCTAAAGTTCCAAAGGAATCTAGTTGCAGAGGAATCTGAAGTGGTAGAGGAATCTAAAGTTCCGAAGGAATCTACTTGCACAGGAATATAAAGTTCTAAAGGAATCTAGTTGCACAGGAATCTAAAGTTGCAGAGTAATCTAAAGTTGTTGGCTACAATGTATGGTTGTGCCAACTACTTAAAATACAGGTACATTAAGAAGTATTATTACTAGAATTCCCAGTTATTTGATGGTGTAACTTTTCAGAATAGACCAAGTGTTTCGGAACTATGTGTAATGTAATGGTGTGATGTGTTGTTCGTAGTGGCTTGAGCGGGTTTGTAAAAGGGCTTGTAATGTTGAGATAAGGAAAGAAGTATTAAGAAATAATCAAGAGATCTCACTGCCTTTAAAATAGCTACATTCTCTAAGAGAAATTAAGTTACTTTAGATTATCACAATAATAAGCTTATAAATTAACTGGAATAAACTCTTATGTTATAACTCAAAACTGATGCGTCCTCCTTGATTTCTAGAACAAGTCTGTCCTGAAAAGAATGTTTTCTCTTTGTTCCTTCAGTTCCTCCTCTGTGATGAGAAGGGGTAGTATAATGCCATCAAGGTTAATAAACTTTCCAGTAACTGTTTTCTTATACCTGCGTGTACCTTTTTGCAAGGTAATTGTCACATAACTCGATATTTTTGATTTTTTATAAATTAATAATATTTCTATGTTTCTTGCATCCATCTCATATGGAATTAACCCAAAACTACTCTAAAGAGTTTGGAGTTTGAAATGCAAACTGCTCATATTTAAACTAATATGTATACTTTTATTTGATACAGAATAATTGATTTTAAGTGGACACTAAGTTGTTGAGTTCCCATTATATTTTACAATTGTTTCTGTGATGTGTTAATAAGTAGTAATAATATAACCTTCAATACTTAGTATGGCTTTTCCCAAAACGTGTTATGTATGGCTCCTTACTAGCTACATTTAATATGGATATTAGGAGCAAATAAATGTTCAGTAAAACGTCCAAGTTTACAAGAAAACAATTAGTCAATTGGAATTGTAATGACAGTAGTAAGGGAAAGGGTGGTGCGAATATTTCACAGCTGATATTTATTTTCTCTCGGTCCTGGTCACAGAACGACGGATTGCGAATAAAAGGTTTTTAGCAATGGCCTTGTGTGCCAGAGTGTCTCAAATATCGCATCCATAAAACAAAATATATGAAAAACGAAAAATCGCAGGAGGTTCGTTTAGACCGCAGACACGAAGATTTTGAGCAAAATCGATCAATCGGAAGTGCGAATGTACTGAATGTTTTTTCAGTTTCTGCGATTTCTCGCCGACGGCGCCACTTCTCTGCAAACATTTACACATCTACACACACAGATATATATATATATATCTGCTTTATTTGTAACCTTTTCCCAGGAATCTTTAATTTTGCGGCAGAGAACGTCTAGCGTACTATTTTCTTCTAAAGTACTACTTCGGTATTGTTATTAGAAGTAGTACTTTTTGTGCGGCCCTCCAAGCAATATAACTTTTATATGGTAAAGTAAAAATTAGGAAGGCTTATTTATTTTTTATTATATTATTATTATTATTATTTGTTATATTATGAAATATATTTATTGATTTTTAGTATTAATATTATTTTTTATAAATAAAAAGTAACAAAAAGTAGTAAAAGTTTTTATTGATGGAAGATTGATTGGACCGTTCTTAAATGATGGATAAGGATAGTGAGATTCGGTCTTAATTAAAAATAAAAAACTTATATTTTTGCCAACGTTTCGACAAATTTATTGTCTTTATCAAGGCATAAAAATAAGAAATGTTAAAACTTCAAAACATGACAACTTTAACTTATATTTTAGGAAAACAATAGGTGGGAACACCTCAACACCGGTGTTGACATTACAACTTACCTCATTAAATTAAATATAACATTGCAAGGCAAAGTTAATCAATGAGTTATTTACAGAAATTAAAAGTTTTCAACTTGAAATAAAATTGTTTGTTTCTCAACTTGAAAAGAATAACTTTGCAAACGTTTTTAATAAACTGAAAAAACAGTGCTGCCATTCAAGTATTATTTACATTGATTCACTAAAGTTATTGGACAAAAATTTTCGTTATCGCTTTCAAGATTTTTATGCAAAACAAATTGATATATTAATATTTGAAAATCCTATTAAATTTGATATTTTAAACAACTAGAGTTAATTGATTTACAGCCAAACAATGTATGAACAAATAATTTGGATAAAAATAATTCAATTTCTTTCTATTCAGGTCTACCAGAAAACAAATTTCCTAATTTAAGAAATTTTGCAAAATCAATGATTTGCATTTTTTCGAACACTGATTTATGCGAACAAACTTTTTCAAGAATGAATTTCATAAAATCAAAATATAGAAGGAGATTGAGCGATGAAAATTTGCAAAACATTTTGAGGATTTCAGTTTCTCAAAACCAACCCACATAAATGAATTATCGAAAAACATTCAAGAACAAAAGTGGTAATAAATTATTTTCTTTTTAAGAATTGTCATTTTTTTGTACTCCGAGCGATATTATTATGGCATGTAAATATAATTGTTACTAATTTTGATTTTATTTTTGTAAATAATATTTATATTTGATTAAAAAATAAACTTATTTAAGCTGCATACTACATTACAAAACATCTGACTGTGCAGCCCGCTCAAAAATATTTTTTTTTAAATGGCTTGCCTTCCAGAAAAGGTTGCCGACATTAAAATCATTGATAGAATTCCAAATTTGAAGAAAATCGGTTCACCGGAAGTGCAATTTTCAGAATAGATTTTTGAGTTTTTTGGATATTTTTGAAAGCGAACAAGCGAATTGCTTTAAACTTGCTGCATAGATAGAAACGTACACTTTTATTTGAAACATTTTTGTAAAAAAAAAAATCTGAAAAATTTAAGGGAGTATTATTGGGGTGATCCGTCAGTTAGCTGAAATTTGATTTGCGCAAGCTTTCTTGGTTTTGACATAGAGCGCTCCACAAAAGCCGGTAAAGTATACAAGTAAAATCCCCCACCACCATTTTTGATGGCCAGCCCAACTAAACATTGTAATGTTACAATTTTAAATAAAATTGTAATAATAAATTCATATTAGAGAAAGAGAATAAGAGAGTGTTGCGCAGAAGTTTATTTTTATAAAACTCTGAAAATTCAAAAAAATTATATTCAATACCCTCCGTTCAACGGGTAAGAAAGTTAGAAATAAGATTTAGAAAGATGCAAAAGATTGCTTTTCCATCGATCTGCAACTGATTGTTCGAGATAATCGGCTTAGCGATAAGCGGCAACACTGTCGACAAGGGAATTATCCTAAACAAACAAAAACATATCCTTTTCTATAATCTATAGTCAATTGTCTCAAGTTATCTCGCTATCCATTTTTTAACTTTTTTACTCTAGTTTTATTAATTATATAATATAAACTTGGGTTAATCATGGTCATTATGAATTTGAAAAATTTAGAATTTAGGATTAATTACTGCATTTAGGTTTGGAAAGGAACTCGAAACATTTTACAATATCAGAAATTATCAAAATTGCGTGCACCTCAGTGAACCACTCACACACTTCCTCTTACAAAATTGCAATTACCAATTTCATTCAAACTTATAGTTTTTACAAAATTCTTTGTGTTCAGTTTTATATCAGTGTGAGAATCTAAAATTAATAAAATGACTTTTTTGGAGGAAAATATAACAACCTCTTTCCCTCCCCCTCCCCCCACTTATTTAAATGAATTTCTCGGAACAAAGTTTCAAACAAAAATGATCTTTATATCACGGTTAGTACACCAAATTTAATGAAATTCGTCTGCGTTATTATGGAGAAATCGCAAAAACTGAAAAAATATTCAGTAAAAACGCACTTTCAGTCATCCGATTTTTTTTCAAACTCGGGATTTTGACAACATATTTAATTCTAATTAATATTATTGAGATGATCGAATTTTGCATAAACTGAAATAGCACTTTAAAGGGATTCCTAACCCCACCTCTCCCCCCAAAAGTGTCCTTAAATGAATTTTCCCGGAGAAATGTTTTAAATAAAAGTTGTAGCTGTTTGTATGTGTGGGTGATATACAAGTTTAAAGGAAATCGTTGTAATTGTTTTCGAGAAAATCACAAAAAACTAAAAAATACACTTACTAATGTGGCACTTGTGTGATGGATTTTGCCCGAAATCTTCGTGTTGATGCGGCGTTAGTGCCTAAACGGAACACCGAGTTTGAACTTGCTGTAACTATGTGTTTTTGAGATATTCTGTTCAAATTCATTAACTTATTGAACGAATTTTAAACTGAAGTGATTAAAGAGCTAATTTTCACTATCATCATTTTGTATGCTATTAATTTATTACGTATTTGTTTATTGAATTGTGAGAATCCACATGTCATTTATAATTAGTATTAACGCATGTATTATAACTTGATGTATGCAGCAGCATGCTGAGATAAACGTCCCCCACTTTAGGGGCGAAATACACTCACCACAGTGGGTTTTTTTAAATTTTTTTTTATGAAATTTCCAATATGTACATAGAACGGGTAAACAAGATCAGAGATATCTTGGGTGAAGAGCGGGACAAGAGAAGGTTAGCGCTCTCTATGGGATGCCTTAGGAGTGCTTGATCAATTACGGAGAAAACTCGGGTCCATAGGCGGTTCAAACGGTGGGAAAGATTGTCAGGGATTGTAGTAGAGGCAAGAGATTGTGCAACTGGATTAGAGCAATGAGAGAGAGCGGTATGGTATTTAAGGTATTTTGTCGTGGCTAGTTGAAAGAGATGTTGAGATCAGTATGGAGAGTGTGTTTGTGATATAGTAAGGAGTGTTTGCTATCTGTCGGAGTCGTTTGGATTCTGAAGTCTAAATAATTCGTACGTTTGTAGGCTTACCTGAGCCCCACAGTTCGCTCCTATTCCGCATAGGTTTGAGAATCGCAAAATATATCAAGTCTTTTCAGTTCCCTGGATAGTTTAGATCGTCTTTCGAGAAGTCTTTAGAGAACTTTGGTTTAGTCATTGCTTGTCTTTTAAGTCTTGTTTGTGGGTTTCACGTGAGTCGCTTGACTATGAAGAGCGCAACAAAACGCATCAGATCTGTTACAGGTAGAATATTTCTGTTGAAGAAGATAGGATGTCCTCCTATCCGGAGCCCCGCCGGAGAGCAAAAGTGTATGTTGGCATATTGGAGGGCTCATTATTATTCGCCACTTTTTTTGCCCATGTTTCTATAAGCTGTAGATGTGTGTGTAACTTGTATGAAGCTATTGTAATGTATAGTTTGATAGGTCAGTGTTGTTGTTAACATCGGTTATCAACGTTGTTCTTGATGGGGGTAAGGGATACTCTCTAGAGAAGACAAACTAGTAAAAAATAGGTTAATCTCTGGATTTTATAACTGGAAAACTTGCCAAGAAAATTGGCATGTCCACATTATATCCTGTATATCAATATGTATATTATATCCTGTAATGTTGGAACGACTTATATAGTTAAGTTACCAAATTAACATTGCATAATTGATCTGGACGGTCTACTTTGGTAGATAAGAAATGTGGGAGGCGGAGGATGATGTTATTACTATTATTATTATTATTATTTACAGCTACGGTTGGGCTGTACCCCGGCATCGCAGCCAACTAAGGCTTAATGTACCATACCCTATTACTTCTAGTAGGTGGAACCTCCCCTCCTAAGGAGCTAAAGGGCTTTCTCCACTAGAACATTTTGCGTTTCTATCTCCTCAGGTAGCAATTTACGAAAGGCATTGTATGAATGCAGCGTATCGCAATTTAGTTATTGCAATCAAGGAGCAGGTGGGGAGCCATTTCCTCCTCCTCCTGGCACATTCTACACAAGGGTTCCGAGCTTATTAGCCCCAAGTTGTATAGTTGCTTCCTGAACCTACCATGACTCGTCAACGGAGAAATCTGGTTCCTACCTACGATAAGGATCACATTGGCCCACCTTTTACACAGTTTTGGCACAATCCTTTTACTGGGTATAGCCCCTGGGCTCCCACCCCAGAGCGCCTCATGCTTGCTTTGAAGCCAGTCTCCGATAGTTGCGCTCCACTGGTTATCCCCAGGACAGGTCTCGACCACAGAACGGAGTAGTTGCCTCGTTCTTGGCCAGTTGATTAGCTGTCTCGTTACCCTCAATCCCTGCATGTGTAGACACCCATATCAGTTGCACATTAGTTGTCAATGCCTCTCGACAATCGTTGACTAGGGAGGAGGTGGTTCTGTAAGCCTCTAGGGCTTCCAGTGCAGCTTGACTGTCCGAGCAAATGCGAAGTATGATATTAGTGAACATGTGAGCCGATATACAATTACGGTGGAGTACTTGCGCGAAACATTGTGATATCATTAGACTGATGATACTGAGTGCAGAGCCACAGTCAGCTCGGTCGTTAAATGAAATAACTCAAACACTGATCAATAGTTAGGAAGAGTCAACTTTATGAAATACTGGGAGACTGCGTGCTGTCTGCTGCCGCTAATGTTATTAAGTGAAGTGAAACTAATTTCTTTTTACTTTTTTTATAGTTGAAAAAATTATTATCAACTGTGAACATATTTTACTTGCGATGGTGTCAAATTTTCGAAATGAGTTTACATCGGAAATAATGTTTTGAGGTGGCCTGAGTGCGGAAAAAGTTGTTGTAAATGGTCTACGTGTGTGTTAACAGAACTCGCTGGAAGCTCAAACTTGTATTCCTTTTAGTGACGATCACCTATATCAGACACGAAGATTTCGACAAATTCCATCAACCAGCAGAACAAGCTACACTGAATTCTCCCCCTTGTGCAATTTCCTCGAAAACGATTTAGTTTAAAATTCTTATACTATCTGTTCACATAAATGCCAATCACTTTTATTTGAAAAATTTTTCGGAAAAATTGATTTTTTCGGAGCTTCTCAGGGAGTAGTGAAGCTTTATGCTTTCCTCAAGAGGACCTTTCAGTATAATATATGCTGCTACCACCTACATAATTTTAATATCTACATTCCAGAGAATTCCAAATTTGAAGAAAATCTGTTAACCGGAAGTGCGAAGAAATTACAGGTTAGGTTTTTGAGTTGTTTTTTTAATTTTCTCGAAAACGGGTTTTTTAATTTTTTAAAACGGGTTTTATCTCGATATCTAACAGAATAGTATTGAGTTTGAGCTTCCTGCAGTTTTCCTTCTTTGAGATATTTTGTCAGGTAGACCTGAAACCTGAAAACAAACAAAATAATAGATAAGGTTAATTATATTTCTGTGTATCGGATATATGGATCAATAATGTCAACTTATCAGTCTAAAATTAAGGACTTCTGATAATGCGTCTTTTTAACTGAAGTGAAGTGCTGGAGCCGCTCATGGAGTGGGTATGTATACCTTCCATATCAGGTCTAGATAAGGAAATTTAACATACAATGACATATATATATATATATCAATGTTATTATTTCAATATTGAGAACCTAGTGATTTGTATAGTTGTCAATATGTTTCAAACAACCTATTCGCTAGTTGTTTATCCGTGGGTGTAGCTGTCGGACATATCCTGACGAAGCGAGACAATAATGCTGAAGCGTTGATCGATGAGTTTATCTATGAGACTATGCAGGATTTCAGAAAAATCACGGAGACCAGACCACACTTCCGGATATTGATGAAAATTACGAGAAGAAAATCGCTGAGTATTACACTCGGTTTGAATGAACTTGAGTTTGGATTTAAACTGTATTCAGCGGAAGTACTCCACATTGGGATACACGGAGCTGTGCAGAAGAATTCTCTATATATGCATCTGAACATGACGTTTGACGACCATGGTGGGTGTAAGACAACTCTGGACAAAGTGACAGTGAAAGAACTGAATGGATTCCATGCAGATATGACTGGTTGGGCAGAGATGCTGACTTTATCTATAGCATGGTCGCTTCCTTGTTGGCCAATAAATACCACAAAAATATTGAACGGTCTCTCACCAAAAGATTGACACCTGTTCTTGGTGACGTTCAGGCAAAAAATGACCTTTGTGAACAATTTCCACATTAACGTTTTCTTTAATTTGTGGTTGTTAAATAAAAATATGCTTTCATAGATTTTATTATCTATTATTTATTTATTTTTCTATTTACCTTCCATGGGAAGTGGAGAACAGGTGAGCATTTGGGAACTGCGACATGGATAATCTCAGCCAGTATGTCAGACTTTCATGGAATACTAGGAATTCATTGGCGGATAATCAAATCCTGTCATTCAAAAAAATCTGGCAGCAGCATGACTTGCAATTTTCTAATTGCACTAAAAACTGTATTTAAACACGAAATAGAATGTAATAATTTTAAGTATATGTTCAATATTGATGTAATATTTAATTATGTTCAACTGGTCAGGGATCCAAATCAAAAATTATTAAATTAGTCATTCCTGGGAGTGGTACAAGCTCTTATCAGTTCCAGAGCCATCTTCACCTCCGGGAGGATGTATGGATAAAATGGGTGGGATAGGGAAAAAAAATAAGGTAAGGAATTTTGTTTAACATCCCGAAAACCAAATCGAATATCAAAAGATATCGCACCTGCAGATAAGGAGCGAGGTGGAATTATGATGGGGTATTCTTATGATTGGAGGAAGGTTGTGATGTCCCCATAGTCCAGGGAATCCAATAGCTAAACCCCCTAATGCTAAATTTGTCGGAAAGAGCATTGAAGTAGGAAAGACTAGGGTAGATCATGAAACCAGATGTAATAGGGGGTATTTTTCGGTAAATAAAATCATTTCTACAGAAGCACTCCACATAAATCCTCGCGGCGTAGCCTTGACCTGAAAACCGAATTGAATATTTCTAATTTAGCACTAAGTGGAATTTCATCCTTCCCTGGCATAGCACTTTAGACGGACATAATACCAGATTTAGCCGTACAGCTTTTCCTCAATGATCCAGAACATAATTGGGGAGACAACCATATGCCAAGATATTTATACCGATTTACTATTTCTATATCATTCCCTTTACATGTCCATCGTTTATTTTGAGTTTGCCCCATTTTTTAACCATCACAATTTGGGATTTTTTAAGATTGACATTTAAGTTCCATAATTGGTAGTATGATTCGATCTATCTTTTTTTGAAGTATTTGCGGATCGCTTGCCATCATAACTATATCGTCTGCATAGAGCAAACATCTAACAACACCGGCAACCCTCCTTCAGCATAATTAACAAAACCATTTACGAAAAGTGATTTACAAGAAATCATAAATGGTACGAAATCGATCGGAAACACAAAGTTAACCAGACTACCACCAGGTAATCTTGGACACTTTCCAGCACTTTGGACTCACATCACTCTTGAACCCAGCTAGTAGTCAAGAGACCACCAGTCTTGCGACAGATTGTTTATAGAACTCGCGTTTTTTCTATCTAACTGTGGACGTGAGAACTGTGGACAATAGAAAAGGAGTTGAGTTTGATTAGCGACCTGTCTAGAGCAATGAAATCGAGCGATGTTATAATCAAGAGTATTGCAGGCCAAATACGAACTCGTTTGAAGATTTTTTGTAGGTTATTTCATTAAGAGGCTTGTTGTAGATTCAATGTTCAAATCGCTGGCCAGTAACAAGGTTCCCCATTTTTGTCTTGATTCTATAAAAAGTAGAAGGTTACAATGCTGTTACAGTATATAGACAGCCCATTTACTACTTTAGCCATAAAGTTTCGCCCAAAATTGAAATAGGCTTCTTCATGGTAGTTATTTGATTACTCACAGACCATTTTTGGCTTACAACTCATTAAATCGACAACTCCTTCTGAGAAACCCTACTGAAATTTGGGTGAAACGGTTGATTATGCCGACACTACTGACACGATCTCTGGTGTTTTGCAAATTTTCAGAATTACTTACGCTCGACGGATTTTGACCGAAATCTTTACATCTGGTCCTGTGATGATACCAAAACAGAATATCAACTTTGGGCTTCCTGAAGCTTTCGTTTTTGTGATGTTTTGTTAAAAATGGACGTGCTTTCTCTCTCTCTCTCACACCCACAGCCACACACATGGAACATGTTGAATAAAGTTGTCTTAAAAAAAAAAACAGACACACAACACACAAATATTCATGCCAACAAAGCATGCCTGTTGCTGAAAATCCTTCGGTTTTTCGTACTCAGTGAGATCTCAACATTTCCTTTGATAACTTAATTATAAAAATTGAACTCGACCGCTGAAATTGCTTTTATAGCCATTAAAGAAACCAATTTGATGAAGGATTCAAGGAAAAGTGTGATATTTCCGGATGAGAAATGACGTGATTAAATGAAACTGTGAACTAGCTGGCTGTATAATCCTTTTGTCAATACGAAATAACAAAGCTTCTTCGAGCGGTACTAGGCCATAATGAAGAAAATAGAAAGTTGTGCACTATAGCAAAAAGAGCTGACAAGGACGGTTGAAATGGGTAAAAAGCTGATCTTAGTTCAAAGTAAAATTATAAAAATGTGGAAAGAGCATGCCATCTAATCAATAGCTGAGGATGATGACTGGGTACTAGGTTGATGGCTTGATGTTAAGGCTTGACCGTTCGGTCCAAACTGTTCAGTTTGGAGGCCATCGGCAACGCTCCTATAAAAACATACGGTTACACATGTTAAAACTAGCCAGTGTGTATGTGTGAGCGTATCCATTCTACTAAAAGTATTAAACATAAATGACGTCATTTATTAGATGTGGCTTCATGTGCACGGCTGTGAGTACCTATAGTAATAACAATAATTATAATACGTTACTTTAATGTTATTTGATCGATTACATAACTGGCTGTTATTTATTTCGCTTCCGCGGTAGTTTATTGTATTGTAGTATACTTCCGATGTAAGGTTGCTGCATAATCGAACAATTAGCTAACTATTAGGCAACTGTTTGCATTAATTACCCAATTAAAGTTACTGTTATACTGTTATTTAGTATTGTTATATTTATATTACTACTTTCTATTTTTTCCCGTCAATTGGAGTGAAAATTGCGGTAGTTACAGGAAGTTACAGCTGATTACTTCCGAACAAACCATTATAAAGCCATTTACTGGAGACTGATTAATTTGTAAACTTTTGTACGATTTCATTTAGGTCAGGGCAGACATTTCTGTTTACGTATTTCCATTTAAATTTACAAAATATTACGCTAATATATCTTGAAACATGTTTAGAAATTATTTCTAATATTATTTGTCCAATATATTGTAATATGTAGACTTTTGGGAGAAATGGTGGAAAAATATAAATTATGATTTTGTAAAATCTATTAGTAGAAATATAATTAATATTGATTTATTATTTAGAGCAATATCAAGCCTGGGTTTTTTTGAAGGCTAGGTGAAAACAATAATGAACTGTTAGGAAGGTAGAATACCTTTAGTACAATAAAAAGGGAATTTCCCTTCCTTTCTCTCTTCAAAACAGGGAGGGATTATTTAGGGAGCCTCATATAGGGAGGAGCTAAAATTTAGTCTGAAAGCTGTGCAGGAGTGTTTCCTGAAAGTTGTAGTAGTGTGTGGTGGACCTACATTCAGAATGCCTAACCTTCATGTCGAAGACTAATAATTTGTAAGTTTCTATTCCTCCAAAATGTGATTATAAATATTATTAATAATTTCCAACGAATAAGTTTTGTATTTATTTTATTAATTATTTGATAATATATGTGTATTCTTGTGGGTATTTGTATTCCTCCTCAGTTCAGATAAACACAGACCTCACGAAATCCCTTCTGAAAAGATTCCATTTATAATTATTAATTAACATATTCAATTTAATTTACCCTCCCCCCAATACATGAACATTTCAATATATATTGAGTTATTGATGAAAATATCTTAAAAAGGAAAAATTGCAGGAAGTTCAAAATTGATAATTCTAGAAACAATTGTGATAAATTGATAATTGTAGAAATGTTTTCAGATAGTTCTGCGGAATGTGTGTGAAACAAAAATTTCAAATGCTATCTGGAGTGGTTCAATGCAATTGGTGCTCTCTTCATTGGACCCACTATGTGATCACTTCAACTTGCTGCTTGCCCTCCAGCCGGCGATATACATGTTAGAAAAATAGTAAAATTTGAAGATTAAAAAAAAAAATCTGCTGTGAAACACTCACACAACTTTCCCTTACTCCAGTTTTCAAAATTGTAATTGACAAACTTTATAGTTAGTATATAAAATTTAATGAAATTCGTCGATGTTTTTATGAAAAAATCACAAAAACCGAAAAAACTGTTTAGTAAAAACTCATCTCCGGTTTACTAATTTTCTTGAAACTCAGAAGTTTGGCAATCTATTTATTTCTAATTATCTTTATCTAGATGGTAGAATTGTATAATCAACTAAGATAGCACTTTAAAGGCAAACATAACCCTATCCCTCCCCAAGAAGCCCGCTTCAATGAATTTACCCGGAGAAATATTTCAAATAAAAGTTGTAGCTCTTTATATGTATAGTTAACATACTTAGTTTAAAGAAAATCCGTTTAGAAACATAGCAGAACATTGAAAAATGCTTTCCAGTAAAAACGCACTTCCGGTCATCTGATTTTCTTCAAACTGAAATTCCAACAACATATTTAATTCTAATTAATATTATTTAGATTATAGAATTGTATAATAAACTGAAATTTAGTATACATAATATATTTAGTATATGTATAAGCTTGTGGAAAACAGAGATCGGGAACTGAGGTACCTCCCACCGTTGGTAGAAAACTTGTCGAGAATTATTGCTCCAACGTAACAAGATCCATGTCTTCGTCCGTCAGGGCCCAACTTCATACTTTGTTCCCAACTTGTAATTGGGTTTAAGGCATCATTTCTTCTTTCTTTCTCTCTCTCTTCTTTCTTTTCTTGGTTGTTGCAGAATTCCCCAGCCAACCAGACTAGACGCACAGATAAAATACACACACACACACACACACCAGTGATCCCTGCCAATCACCATTGATTTATTGAAGGTTTGGGCAAGTGAAGGTTTAAACATCAAACTTAATAAGGCAGCACCACTGATGAAGATGATGAAGAAGGCCATCATAGTGAATGTTTTATATTCAGTAACCATGGTGATATTAGGTGGTTTATATATATAAATGTATATATAGATATATATAATCTTTGGTATGCAAGTTCACGTAACTGTGCAAGGACCAAGAATTGATTAGCTTCTTCTCTTATCTCTCTTATTTGCTAGCCTCTATCTTCTTCTTCATTAAACCCCATTTCTCAAATGTTGGTGAGGGGAGGGTCTAACTTTCTCAATTCTACCCGAGACTGCGCTAAGTTACCCTCAAGCAGATCGTACGTTCTTCCTTTAAGAAATGTACAGTTCGTGCTCTCTAAACAGTAACGCCCTCTAAATCAAATCCTGATCCTGCATGCCGATCGTTTATAGATAAAATACTTCATATAATTTTAATACAAGGAAACAAAATCGATTTAATGGTAATACTTTACGAATGAATATTCAAATTATTCCAATTTAAAAAAAAAACTATTTCCTGTACACTTTATATATAACTCTCTAATAGTAATATAACTCTCTAATAGTAATATAACTCTCTAATAGTAATATAACTCTCTAATAGTAATATAACTCTCTAATAGTAATATAACTCTCTAATAGTAATATAACTCTCTAATACGTAGTAATATAACTCTCTAATAGTAATATAACTCTCTAATAGTAATATAACTCTCTAATAGTAATATAACTCTCTAATAGTAATATAACTCTCTAATAGTAATATAACTCTCTAATAGTAATATAACTCTCTAATAGTAATATAACTCTCTAATACGTAGTAATATAACTCTCTAATAGTAATATAACTCTCTAATAGTAATATAACTCTCTAACCCTTGAAAGAGAAAGTATTACAATGATGTAAGATTTTCGTGATTGAGTTTTTACCGGAAATAAATGTATTGATACCTCACTGAATGGATTTTTCAGTTTTCCCAAATTTTCTTAGAGAAGGTTCAAATGCTTTCTTTAAAGTTGATAAATCAAGTACTTTTATTGGGTATGTGCTCTGGAGGCGTGGCGACGATAGGCATGCTTTTTTTTATATTTTTATTTATTTGTTAGGGGTACATACATTTAAGCTATCAGCTTGTTGTAGTGAGTGGGGAATACAGTATAACAAACATCTATATTCTGAAATTATATAAAATAAAATAACTCTAATAATAACTCTGTAACAAACAGAGAAAAAGAAAAATTATACTTAATTATACAAAATTACACTTAATACTCACTTCTTAAGGTTGCAATAGTAGTACATTTACAAAACATAAATAAGTTAGACTCAACCAATTAAATACTGACTCTTTTCCTCAAACAATTTACAATGTAAAGATAAACACAATTCAATTTATCTATGGAGTCAATATCTAATATGGAGGCAATTTGAAAGTTTGTAGCTTCTCTATGTATGATATAGGGTGATATAAATTGATTTCTGTATTGCTGATTATGAGGGCATGACAACAGGAAATGAACAACATTGTCTCTTTTGCCCGAATTACAATATTTACGGACTTGGTTATTAAAGTTGTACTTAGAGCCGTTTAAATAAAGGCGGGTATCTCTTTTAAATGCTAAGCGAATTTGACAGATAATCCTAATTTTGTTAATATGAACTTGGAGTTTAAATAAAAAAAGTGTTTAAATCGAAGTACATAAATTTCTATAGTAAAGATTGAAGGTAGAATTGATTACTTTATCTGCATCACAGCTAATGGTATTGTTATTAAATGTTGTAATTAAACGGTACAAGTGTGATTCCGCAAGTGAACTGTCCTGAGATTGCCACAGGTGATCCGCCCCAATTATTGAAAGATATGACCGCATTTCACGAGCCCAGTTAAATGGCACTGTAACACTGTCTGCCAAAGATACTAATCTCATGTAACAAGATTTGGGGATACTTTCATCAGACATTTTTAGCAAGCATATCCACTATTTAAGCATTTTTTTGAAAACTTTGACTTGGGTATGGCATCGGCCGGTTTCCGATCTTACATAAGCATCTGGCGTATTTAAAGGAAGATGGAGCAATCTCTTTATAAAGCCCAGCTGCCCGCATTCCAGAATATGCGTATACTGACAAGCCCGAATTTCAGCCATATACAATAATGTATTTTGAGCCAACGAGTCAAATAGATAACAGTTAGCTTTCCAGGAATCAGACTTACAAGCTCTCAATAAATTCATGACGACCGAATTGGCTGCACCACCTCTAGACAGAAAATAGTTTCCAGCTATATACAATTTTCCAGATTTATAAAAAGGCACATCAAGATAATTACAATTACCAACAACACTAATTTCCGATTTATCTAATTTAAAAGGCTTCAGTTTAGACATTAGCCCACCTTTTTGAAAAGGAAGTATTTTCGTATTATTGAAGTGTTAAGCCATTTTCTGAACAATATTTATGTAATATGTTTAAATTAATTTGAGTTTGGTGCCATGTTGAAGCCAAAATAGCAATGTCGTCCGCATATAGCAACATGATATTGGGGTATAGAAGCAATTAACATTATTGTTGATTTTTCAGGAAAGTGAAAAAACCGATACGAATTTAATTAATCAATATCTTTTCATGATTTTTTTTAAAGAAAAAGCTGAGGTAACTATTTACCACATACAACAAAACCAGAAAATGAGAAATAAAAAAGTATGTCATAAATTAATTTTTAAATATGCAGATGTCTGTTTCTGCAGTTCACCTAGGTAAATATCGGTTTTTGCTTCCGATTTTTGGGAAAATAATGAAACACCTTTCTGAAGATAATAAAAAAACTTTTAATTTTTACTTTGTTAAAAGGCACTTCTAAAAAATAAGATTCAAAATAGTCAATTGTTATTTACACTAACTTAGTACTAAACTTGTATTAATTTTCATTTTTTTCAAATATATAATATATTTTCTTCGCAAGAAGGCAAACAGAGATCATTGTTCTCTTCATTTTCTTCATTTTGTTGTGACTCATTAATAACTAAATTAAATAAGTGTTTATAAAACTTGAGTTCAGACACATTATCCCAAGTATTTCCAAAGTGTGTTGCTAGAAACTGTTGTACATCATTCAGCTTCTCTGGTTTTAGTCTTGAATAGTTTCCTCTGAGAACAACTGAAGCATTCATGGATGATAACTTTTTGCCACGTTTTAGAGTTGATCTCCCTATTCCAATACCTGATCGATAAGTTTCCTCTCCTCTTAATAAAACTTTCTTGCTAAGTGGATCCCGAGTTATGATGAACCTTTTCGATTTATTAAACCGAAAGTGCCACTGTACAGGTTTTTTTAAACAGTTTGAAGCAAACTCACGCCAATCAAACACTGAAAATTCAGGATTGGAAATATTTACCAGTGTGCCAAATTTGTCAAATATTTCATAGTATTCCTCTGGTATTACTAGAGTGTCAATTTTTCTCACCGATTTTTCGATATTTCCAAACACTCGGTCTGCAGGCAAGTAACTATGGCCTACGACAGGAAATATCAGTTCAATATTCCGAATGTGACTAGGCGCTATTTCAAACCACTTCATAAGCATAGCCACCATAGTAGTGTTTTTATTCTGCCCCCCACAACCATCTGCACAAAGGCGTACAGTCTCTATGGAGGGAGGAAATTTTAAGCTATTTAATCGATGCCAAACACATGAAGCTATTTCATTAGAACTTTTTGGACGTTCATATTCAGGCCAGGTATAAATGAATACATTGTCCTTAGTCAATCTACTTTTTGAGTGGCCCTGTACAATGCATAGATTATAAATATACAACTGACGGCTGTAATATGCTTTTTGGCCCGGAAACTTAGGCAATGGCAAATTTTTCTGACAGTCAAAGCTTAGAATAAATATTTTTTCTGAGTCATCCTTGAGTAAACTGTAAAATGCACAAGCTTTCAATGAGTGCACCCTTTTTTGTATAATTAAGTCGGACCTTTTTTGGGAATCACTTTCTTGTTTCAGTTGTTCTTTTAAAGACAAACATGTAGAGCATGCATCTGTTAAGGGTGTCCCAAATCCTAAATTGTATTCCTTATTAAAAATATTTCTGAAAAAACAATCTTTCACCCTCAAGCCAACATCTTCACAACTGAATTGTACATCCTCAAGAGTTTTTTAATTGACAATGTGCATGGAAGATACTTTCTTTCGCTTTTCCCACGACAGTAATGGCTTTCAATACACTGCAGAGACTCAATAAATTGCTTTACAGCGACTTTCCGAGGAAACTGAAATCTAGAACAATTTCAGAATCCTCACCACGAGATTCTGAAGGCAAAATACCAATTTTTTGAAAGTTTTTCCCCAGGTTAGCAACTCTATCTTTTTTTACCACAAAGATACCCATAAAGGATTGTTTACATACCGGAACTTTCCTTCTATTTTCAGCAAAACTAAAATATTTGATGCTGACAGATTTAGCCTTTTGTATATTGTCACCTTTTGATCTCTTAGCTTTACTCGTATCCATGTGCTTCAGAAGAAAAGCATCTTGATCCTTTTTATTATTGTTTTTATAGAAATTTTCATGAGCATTTTTGATGTCACGCATTGTAAGTGAGCAGCATTGATAAGGCTGATATGGCTTTCCCTTATGACCACATTCTGGGTATGCTGGCAGGTTTGGTGCCTTGTATCTTTAACAAACAAAAAGCCAACAGTAGTTATTCTAATATTAACTTTCGTACACCTGAAACAGTATTGCGATAACTTAAGCTTATTGATTAAACGAAAGGTTAACATTTTACCTTTATAAGCTATTACTGTTGGAGTATTTATGTTAAAAAGGCTCTTACCTGTTCACTTTAGCTAAAGTTCTTTTCCATTTAGAAGGATCTCTTGTCCTTTTCCTTCCCTTGCCCTTTGTAGAAGGCCTAACTCCTTCGGTAGTATCCATTACAATTCTTCTTTATTAAGTAAATAATAATAACGAAACTTATTATATTTTGTAAACATCAGACAAGCTCACTGTTTTGGCGAAGCAGAGACAGGATGACTGGAAGTCATGTGACCCCAATCCTGCTACTCTGATTGGCTGGTGGCAAATGTCTGTGTTTGCTTCTCACTAAGATACACTTTTATCGGGTTTTGCTTCTTAAGCTGGTTTTCAAATGGGAATGGCGCTTCATTTGTAGGTTATTGCTTCTCATGGATGGACAAGTGAATTTGGCTAGACTAAATGAAAAAAATGATGCATAGAAGTCCATATGTGAAAATAGTGTCAGATATCGGTTTTTGCTTCTACAACCCTAAGATCTTTTTCCTTATTTATATTTTTACCCTGTGCACCATGTTCTTTGAAGAAACTTACAATATTTGAAATAAAAGCATGCTTTTTACTTTCTCTTAATTCTGGTAATAGGAAGTATTACGATCATGTCAAACCCGAAATCCATGTTTTGAGACACCTGAGTACCAAGAAAAAAAACATTTTTACGTGTGTGTGTGTGTGTGTGTGTGTGTGTCTGTGGATGAGTGTGTGTGTGTGTGTGGGTGTGTCTGTGGGTGTTGGTGTATGGAACAAAATATCTCACAAATGAAAAATCGCAGGGAGATCAAATTTATATTTGTTTAGGCACTACTGACACGAAGGATTAGAGCAAAATTCATCAAATAAGTACGATTTTATTGATTTTTTTGGGCGGTTTTCGCGATTTTCTGGAAAACGGCTCCAATGATTCTCCAACTTTCAAATGTTCAAACATTGGTCACATCACATTTATTTCAAACATTGGTCTTGAAACAGAGTGTCCATTGAGCTAAATATGATACCCCCCCGCCACTTAGCCCCCCCTTTTTATGCCAAGCCCATCCAAACGTTGCAATTATAAATAACTTTTTTAAAATTAAATTTTATTCATTGGAGTAACAGAAAGACGTGTAACTGTTTAACACTAGATTTTAGTCGCGATATGAATTTTGCAGTTTGAAAGTTTGACCGATGAACGTAAAATATGAATCATAATATTACCATAATGCAATAGACCTTCAACGGTCATGTGGCACACACGTGTGTGGCCGAATTTTCAATCTGAATATTTGCAAACGCTGCTTCATAGCTAAAACATTACAGCCTTGTACATAATTTTGTACATAACTTTGTCGTAAAGCTTTAGCACCAACATTTTCATATTTGGATCGGTTAAATTATGTCAGTTCTGTTGAAATAGGTCAAAATAAATTTCCTATTACACATTTAAATGATTGGATAACGTTTTGAATATATACTTTAATATTGCATTAATACATTAGAATTACAATATTAGCCGTTAATTATAATAAATATATAAATATGTTGCCTAATGTAACAGGTGTATAGCACTTCCGGTTTTAATTAATTAATTTATTTATTTTAAGACTATTATAGAATATAAAAAGCAATAGAAATGAGAAGTGAATATAATATATACAGGGTGACCAGAGTTATATGCTCCACCCACTTTTTTTTTAAACGGCGGGAAATTTCGAAAAAAGAGAAAACACGTATTTAATCATTTTTAGTCTAGTTTATTTTCAGTGATTGATCCATTTTTTTATACCCCAATATCCCGAGATACAGCATCCAACTTTTTTTTTCAAATGGAACATTATATTTTTTTTTGCATATTTTTATAGTAATTGAGCCTCTAAAAAAATAAAAAAAAAAAATTTTTAAATCGGTTAGGTTTTTCAAAAGTTATGGTAATTTAAAATATGAAAAACAAATTTCAGTTTAATGTCAAAATTACCTTATTTTTTCTTTAAAGAAGCTCTTCAAACTGGGCACCATCAACGGATAGGCAAGCCAAAGCTCTGGACTCCCACGCTCTGTTTGTAGCAGCACTTAGGTGGCAAGTCAACATCTAGGCAGGCTAGAGTTATTCGACGTTCCATATCTTCGACTGAAGCCACGGGATTAAGGTTACTGTACACTTTATTTTTTAGATATCCCCACAAAAAATAGTCCATTGGGGTTAAGTCCGGAGGTCGAGGTGGCCATTGGATCGGACCATGAGTTCCTAACCACTTTTCGTGGAAATTTCTGTCCAGGTAACGTCGAACAACTCTCGCATTATGTGCCGGGCAACCATCTTGTTGAAAATACATATCTAACCGACGTTTTAGAGGAACATCTTCAAGCAAAACTGGCAAAATGTCTCTTAAAAAAGTTAGATACCTTTCACCAGTTAAGTTCCCTCTGTAGAAGTATGGGCCGATTAGTTGGTTTCCTCAACTCCACACCAAACGTTTGTAGAAAAAACAACCTGATGGCGTGTGGCGAAGGTAACTTGTGGATTTTCTTCTGCCCATATTCTAAAGTTCCAACGATTAAGAAGGCCATTGTTGGTAAACTTTGATTCATCAGTCCATAAAATTGTGCATTTTTTGTGGGGATATCTAAAAAATAAAGTGTACAGTAACCTTAATCCCGTGGCTTCAGTCGAAGATCTGGAACGTCGAATAACTCTAGCCTGCCTAGATGTTGACTTTGCCACCTAAGTGCTGCTACAAACAGAGCGTGGGAGTCCAGAGCTTTGGCTTGCCTATCCGTTGATGGTGCCCAGTTTGAAGAGCTTCTTTAAAGAAAAAATAAGGTAATTTTGACATTAAACTGAAATTTGTTTTTCATATTTTAAATTACCATAACTTTTGAGGCTTAATTACTATAAAAATATGCAAAAAAAAATATAATGTTCCATTTGAAAAAAAAAAGTTGGATGCTGTATCTCGGGATATTGGGGTATAAAAAAATGGATCAATCACTGAAAATAAACTAGACTAAAAATGATTAAATACGTGTTTTCTCTTTTTTCGAAATTTCCCGCCGTTTAAAAAAAAAGTGGGTGGAGCATACAACTCTGGTCACCCTATATATATATATATATATATGGGCCCATATAGTTATCCCAAAGATCGGAGCGTTCTCAGGGAATCGCCGGCCAAATTAGGAAAAAGTTATATTATAAATAAGAGTGATAAGCTTTTGTAAGGGTACAGATATTATCCATACTTTAAAGAAAATGTTGGAGCTAATTAGAGAAAAATTGAAACATATTATTTATATACCTATCGATATAATATATCTATAAATATCTATCTATCTATCTATATATATATAGGAAGAAAGAAAGTGTACTCGCTAAAAAATTTTCATTTTCTCTTACGTCTATTTAAAGGGAGTATTGCGTGTCAAATTATCGAAATTGAGTTCCACCGCAAATACATGTTTTGAAGGCCCCTGGGAGCAAAAAAAAATGTATTTAGTGAATAGCCTTGAGTGTGTGAACAAAATATCTCAAAAACAAAGCTCCAACTTGGTATTCCGTTTAGGTACTACCACCGCATCAGGCCCAAGTTTTCCGGCAAAATCCATCAACCAAAAGTGCGACTTTAATGAATAGTTTTTCGTGAATGGCGTCAATGATTTTTTTGAAACTTGTTATACTCCCTCACACATAAATATCTATCATTTTTATTTAAAACATTTTTCCTCCGGAAATTACTGAATTTTTCTGAGGGAACGGTAGCGTTATGCTTTCCTATAAGGTACCTACCACTAGAATGTATGGTACTCTCACTTATAATATTTATACCTATTAGAAATATTGTTCGAATTCCAAATTTGAAAAAATTGTTTAACTGGAAGTGCTTATTTATAGGACACGTTTTTGAGGTTTTTGGAATTTTCTCGAAAACGGGTACAACGATTTCCTTTAAATGCTGGGACGGTGACTGTATAGTTCAAGTTCTATAACTTTTTCTGAAAATGTTATACAGATCCTTCAATGCTATTAACGCTGTCTTCTGGACTACAATGTAACTTCATTGAGATGACTGTGCCTGTTGGTGTCTACCAACACTCACCCCCACCCATTTATTTTTATGTTGGAGTTCTGAAAGAAAATTTCCAATTTTCAATAAATTTTATAATTGTTTCAACTGCACTAAACCAAATCGTGCGATTGAGTTACACAATTTTTTTTGTGGCCTAGTATTATTTAGTGACTTATATTGATGTATTGATGTAGTACACTGCTTTCACAAATCCATCAATAAGAATTTGTATCTAAATTAGACAAAATGGTTGACAATATCAGATGTAGCAAGGGAACCAGTGACTTCTCGTTAGGGGAGGTCCCCGGGCTACACTCTGACGAAAAAGTGGTTTTTAGAAATTGGTCTATGTGTGTGTGTATGTGTGTGTGTGTTTCAGCATAACTCAAAAAATCTAAAAATTTTTTTTACTGCAGTTCTGAAAGCTCAAAATTGTCAAATTTTCTTCAGAGGAAATTTAACTAAAGACTTTAATAATATTGGTGGAGAATCGCACATTGCACTGAAAAGGCAGTTTAGGGGAAAGCCTAAAAGCTAAGCTTCCTCAATTCTACTCAAAAACTAGATTTTCCCCCAAAAAATTCAAATAAAATTAATAGATTAGCATTATATATTCAACCATTTGCAGAAGGAAATGAGGATTTTAGAAAAATCGGAAAATCATCCGAGAGTAGCAGTTTTCCAAGTGAAATCTTTATGTATTTTCCAATATACATATACAGTTTTACTTTCTCTTACTGCTGGTGAGAGAAAGTATTTCGGTCGTGTCAGATATTCGATATCGATTTTTCACCGTAAATATACGTTAGGGGAGGTCCCCTGGCTACCCTCTGACGAAAAAGTGGTTTTTAGAAATTGGTCTATGTGCGTGTGTGTGTGTGTGTGTGTGAGTGTCAGCATAACTCAAAAAGCGGAAAATCGCAGAAAGTTCAAACTTGATATATAGTTTAAGTTCCACCGAGGGTATTGACAATAAGGTTTTGGTCACAATCGGTCAACTGGATGTACCATTTTACTGAATGTTTTTATAAAATTTTTTTGAGATTTTCTCAAAAGGGTTCCACTGACTTTCTTTAAACCTATCAACTAGGTACACATGCTACAAGTTTTATTTCAGACATTTCTCAAGGAACATTCATTTAAGGAGGTTGTCGAGGAGAGGCGGGGTTATGCTTACCTGTGTTGTTTTAATTTAAGTTAATTTACAATTCTATCAGTTAGATATAATATTAATGAGAATTAAGTATTTTGCCAAATTTCCGAGTTTGAAGAAAATCGGTTCACCGAAAGTGCGTTTTTACTGAACCGGTTCTTTTTCAGTGTTCTGCGATTTTTTCTATAAAGCACCAGCAGGTTTCATTAAATTTATTGGACTAACTATAACATGCAGGGACCTATCACTTTTGTCTGAAACTTTTTCCGAGGAAATTTATTTAAGGGGTCAATGGGAGGGGGAGTTTATATTTTCAACAAAAAAAAAGTCCTTTTATAAAGTTTCGAGGCTCCCATTCATGTAAATTGAACACAAACTTAACAGCTGGTAATAATTATATATTATGTGAAGTGAATTAGTCAACTATAACTACGTAAATAGCAATGAGAGAAGGTCGTGTGAGTGTTTCACACCAGATTGTTGTTTTTCTACACACACTCCCAAAATCCTTTTACACGCATTTAGAATGACGAACTCTTTCACACGATAATCGATTATTTAAATAGAGAAACAAAACTCTAGAATTTTTTTAAGTTTAAATTTTTCCAAATAATGATAAATATATTTATTTTTAGCGCCCAGAGGCTCCAAAGGTGCAACACACAGAAGCCAAATTTTGCAACTGTAAATGTAGCAGATCCAATTAGGTGGTGGTAACCACTGGCCCCCTGAGGACTAAATTGAAATGACACCTGCCGTGTAACTGACATGGCGTACGGGGTTCGGGTGTATGTGAATTTCCGCTGGGTTGGATTTTTTTTTTTTTAAAGTGTACCATTCTAACTGAATTTATTAGCACGTATAATTGAAAGTTGAATATTTCATATTGGATCAAACAGAGTTTATTGAACAATTCCAGAAAATTCACGTCTATATATCTACGGACCAGTTCTAGTTTTTGTACTGCTCTAACCGTGCAGTATGTGAACACTGAGTTCGAATCAATATATATGTTGAGGTGCTCTGAGAACAAAAAATGAATGCATTAAAAAAATTTATCCAATTTGTTTACAAAACTCGAAAATACAAAAATCTGAGGTGAAACAGTCGATCGAATTCGTTTTCTTACTATTTACTGAGTTAGCAGAACTACGTAGTCGATATTTCCAACTGACTATTTCTTTTTCAAACTTGGAATCTGGAATAAATTTAATTGTCCCTAATGCCACACATAAAGGTTTTTCTGACGAAGAGTCCACCTTCGATCTGTAATGGATTGCCCGTGACATATTTTGGCGTGCTCTGCCTCCAACATCCACCGCCCACTAGCGGCGTTTAATCCATATGTCACTGAGCTGTGACGTATCAATTCACCACAAATGATTAAGATTTTAGCCGTAGCTGAAAAGTGATGCACCTACCTACGATACTACAAGGAGAAGTAAGAAGTAGTAGGGGTGTAAACAACGTATACAAATCTCTTACGTTTAAAGTATCAAAATTCAAAGTACATGAGAGCCTACATCAAGAAGTCATAAATCGTCACCCTGCCAGTTCAGTCTATCACCGTTTTCATGTTAGGATACTTTGTACTACATTAAGTGGGCACAATCAGATCTTTCAGATCGCAGTGCAATATTCCCCTACAACAATCTACTACATAAACTGTGTAATGTGCTGGCAGTGCTTGGTACTTAGTCAATATACTTAGTGTTCAGTCAGTATACTTAGTGTTCAGTCAGTATACATAGTGTTCAGTCAGTATACTTAAAACACTTGAGTTTCCGGGTTGAGACCACGTTAGTGGTTTGCTAGAAACTGACGCCTCCCTCATGTTGCAGTGAGCTTCTTCAGGGCCGTTACACCTTGAAAGCTAATGGAGCTCCATTAAAGATATTTAGGTTTACATCTGCCCACTTAGTATTCCTAATTCCAAAAAAAATCATTTGAACTTTTATCGGAAAAACTCAAAAATTCTCTACGCTGAACCTACCTAAAGTCAGTAAACTGATTTTTCGAAAGCTGGATTATAGCAATGCATTTTATTATTCCTTGATTTTATGAGGGTGGTAGAACCATTCATTGTACTGAAGTGGAATTTTAAAGAAAAGTTTACGTTGAGGCTTTTCCAGAAATCTTGAAGCATAATACTGGTCTTGGAAAACTGTTCCAAATAAAAGTGAAAAGTTTTAAAGTTTCTAATTTCTCTTTGAGAGCTTTTTTCCATTTCGTCTACACTTAACTTACGAACTAGAAGCCAACAATACTATTAACTTTCTCGACTTAACCTATACGCGATGTTAACAATACTCTTATAACTAACTAGCACTCAAAAAACATACGCTCTGACCGTTACCTTCATTTCAAAACCCAACACCCATATTGCCAAAAAATCAATTTTCTTAAAGCTTTTTCCAGACGCGTCTTTTCCCATAATCGTTCCAAATTTCATCAGGACAATAAAAAAAAGACTTTCGATAATTTTTCAATGGCTATTCTCAACACTTCATTAACGAAATACTGTCATTACAGTACTTTCAGAACACTTAACGAAATACTGTCATCTACACTCACTAACACACCACATTACGATAACAACTTAACTCATCCTCCTCATTTTCTGTCGACCAACCTCCTAAATACATTTGATTTACATACATTAACAAACTGTCAGAGAAAATCTCTAAAATTTTCAGACGCTCTAATATCATTTTAGCCCAAAAATGCACTAACACTGTTAACAAGTTATACAGCAAACTTAAAGGCGCTATTCCCAACAAATTACAATCAGATCTCGTTTACCAGATAGACTGTACACAATGCCCGGCTGTTTATGTTGGTCAAAACACACAACACCTAAAAAACAGGATATACCAACATGAATTCGACTGCAGAAATAAAAATGACAAAGACAACTTACTGCACTAAGAAAACATTTTAGGAAAAAAATCATAAATTTGATTTTTCTAAAACAAAAATACTAGCAAAAGGAAGTAACAGGAAAAAAAGAAATATAATTAGAAATGATATATATCAAAGAAATACTTTTCTGTTAATTTTCGTAATGATACTGTAGCGGGGTAATTCGTTAGCCCTTAAAGGAGAGCTTGAAGAACCCAGCGAGGAGTGGAAGGTTGTTGTCTCCTTCAAAATAAGATCTTATATGAAAACCACCAAAAAGTTTCTGCTGCATTTTTAAACTTTGGCAGGAGCTGCGGCCTCAAGTGCCGTCTCAGGAAGCAGAGAAGATCGAACTGGATCTTTCGTCAGACAAAGGATACATGGGAGAAAAGGTTAAGCTATCTTAAAGAGTTGCACACCTTGCAAAGCAGAACGCGATGGAGGCCAGCCTGCTAACTAGCAAATGTTACAACTGAGGAGACGTGCTGACTTCTTCCAACCAGGAGACAGAGTCCTTAGAAGAACATACCACCTTTCTTCTGCTGCCAACCGAATGCGGCAAAATGATTTCCAAAGTTCGAAGCTCCATATGAGGTGGTAACGGTATCCGAGGAGGATCATGCCGCCTAAAGGATAAAAATGATAAATCCTCGATTTGTGGCATCCATCTAAGCTGAAGAAGTACCAAAAACCGAAACGTGATGCTGCCAGCACACACGCCACAAAGTTGAAGCCAGGAACTTCTCCGCTGGGAGGGGATGTGTAACTGGGTAATTCGTCTTTGCGGCAAAGCCCCTGCCATTTAGCTCACGGGACTCACGGAAATAATACAATAAGTAATTTGAATTAGAATGGGGAGAAAGTTATTGCGAAAAGAGTCAGTGTGAGTGATATATGGTGCTTAAAAGCTAATTACCGGTAAAAAGTTATAAAAACAAATACAAAGTGTATGAATAGTGAAATTCATGTTTTGTTCAAAATTTAAAATATAATCAAAATTGAAAACCCTGATCAGATATTTAAATATTGTAATATGAAATATTTTAAAATTAATTGTAACAGAAAATATTAAAACTTAAATCTCTAGAGCAGTTATACTTTATAAATGTGATTTTCATTTTTGGTTCCCTGACCCAATATAAAACAAATATAATATGTTATAATACTAATAATTTGTCTGCGTTGTAAAACGGTTTTTTCAAAACATGACCTAGAATTCCCTTTCACCTACCCCTCCCCTAATAATTTCCTCAAATCCCTTTCACTTTTTTGCCTATTCTTCCCAACTTTCATTTCTGTAGATGATTTAAGATAAGATACTAGGAACTTTTAACTTTCTTTTTTTATGTTTCTGCGATGTAACAAATGTGTATGTTTAAAAATTCTTTCTCCACATCTTCACGAATATCTATATGTAAGTTCAATATTTTTTTTTTAATTTTTTTTTGTTATTATTATTCTGCATTTATTTTTATTATTATTAATGCATTGTAGTTCCTCATTGAATTGTTTTAAAGCCTTGATAAAGACTGGAAACTCTGTCGAAACGTACGCATAATTGAATGTTTCTTTCTTGACCGATCCTCAACAAATTTCTTCATAATGTAATGCTTCAACGGCCAAGAAATACTTTTATAATAATAATAATGATTAATAGAAGAAAATAAGGGAAATTTAACTTACCTTTTAATTGGATGAGAAGAAGCACAGATGTTAAGACTGGTGGAAGCTGCAAGTTCAGCTAAGAGATGAGTGTGTAAAATGTGAGTGTTTAGAGGTGTGTGTGTAGCTGAATTTAGCTTAAGTGAAGATGGTGAATTGAGGCGAATTAATGACCAGCAAAACAGAAGCGATATAGCTGCTCTTCACTCACCAAAAGAGATGCGAAATAAGAAGCAAATTTTACTAACATCTAAAGAATTAGTGAGATATTGCCTGGAGCGCAAACCGAAGAGAACTGAACAAGTAGAAGAGAAAACATTCGTATTGTGGGAAATTGGCGGCGATTACAAAGCTTTCGGCAATAAAAATGCATCAGTTACTTAGAGGGGTGGGAATGTAACGAGGCGAGAGAGAGAAAAGAAGGAAGGTCTAAGCATCAAAGACGCCGCATGATTAAACAATATATATTTTAAATATTGTTAATTTAGAGAAATCATCGATTCTGCATTTGAGCATTGCGAGAACGTATTGTAATTCAGAACTGATTTTTTTTCTCAAGTTTCATATATCATGGCGGCGCAGAAATAGTGGTCATGTTGAATGGCGGTGAAGAGAAGGAAATTTTTTGTTGCCAGGAAACTGAAAAGTTATTGCATCTATTTACGTTATTCTTGATGCTGGTGTCCTTGTATGAGATGAAAAAAACAATTGGGAAGAAAATGAGAAAATACATCTGGTATAGCCAAGCGGTATTAGAGAAAACAAATTCTGAGAAACAAAAGTGAGCAGAAACTACAGAGAAATAGTAAATATAGGAACAATAGAAGATTAAATAAAGAAGATTACAGAAAATTGGAAAGAGATAACTCTGTTTAAGAATAAATAACAATTTTCTTTTCCAAGATATTCCTAGCAAAATGAAACTACTCTGTCCCTTCTGAAGGTACATTCATCTATCGCATTCGATTAAGAAAGACCTGTAACATATCGATAACTGGAAGTAAACTGACTTATTATTATCTACCAGATATATCTGTAATTTTAAAACACTTAAATACTATCTTTCTGTATGTATTTCCTTGTTTCGATTACGTTAATTGTATGCAGGATCCTTCTGGGTGTGAATAATATGTTGTGAAATACTCACATTATTTTGTATTAGGTGCTACAATTACTAGAAATCAATGGACGCCTTTTTATTCCAAGTGTTGTTAGTCTAATATCTAAATGCAGGTGGTGAAGTTAGGGAACAATACACGCAAAAGATTGGCTATCGGAATATAGATTATGTTCTAGGAGACATCAAGGAGGGACTTCGCCTGTTCTTTAAACGACGTCGAATTAATTGCATACGCAGACGATCTGGTCGTTTCAGTAAAAGAGACTCAAGAACACAAGTAGTCAAAAGTTTACTTAGTTCTAAGTAAAATATTACTTAAACTGGTTATGTCTTCGACGAAGTTTTGCACATTAATGTTGAAGGGCAAATTTAGTATATCTAGGAAACCTTACAGTTAGGTTAAGCAACTTTTTCTGTTAATTGTGTAAGATGTGTGAAGTACTTGGAGACTGTTATCTTGGAGACAACATCAAGTTTGTTAGGAATGTTGATTACATTGGAGACAAATTTAAGAGGACATTTGGCATTCTTGTAAGAATTACGAGATCAGATTAGGGAATAAGTAGCCATAGTGTGAGTCTCCTATATTATGGTATAGTCTTGCCTCTGATAACCTATGCTGTCCGTGTAAAGTTTTCCCATGTGCAGAAATTAGTAATTAAAAGGAAGCTTACAGTTTATAAGGATTTATGCTGCTTGCAATCGCTAGGTGTTACAGGACTGTATCACTACAGGTTATTGCGGAAAAAATTTCATTCGATCTCATGATGTTTCGTTGAGGTTTGGAGTATTTTTTAAAGAAGATTGATGAAGTAACGGCTGGCTCGCTCACCGTTTTTAGGTATAGGGAAGAGAAAGGCTACCTTCAAGTATGGATGAGGTTAGAGAAGATCAGAATTTCCCAGAATATGTCCCCTTATCTGGCTCGAGATGGACAGCCTCTGAAAATGGGAGAATCTGTTACTCTTTTATTCCTGATACTGAATTCAATGGTAAAATATATAGATAAGTCAATACCGGATTACAGCAATACCTGGAGTGCATTTATGGGATAGTCAGGGTATAGTTCATTTAATAGTAAATTGAAAGCTTTAGGACTTCCGGACAGTGACCAGAGTAACTTGGATTGTGTGGTCTTTACAGCAATTGCATGATTCATATGGATGGTTCTTACAATAGAGAGTACTATGCGGCGCTGGATACCGTTGTTATTCTGTGATTATTATTGCTGTGATAGTGGTTCGTTATTGCTGTTATTGCGAAAGTTATGGTTATGTGATCTGTTTGTGTATTGTGGGTGCATGTATATATGTATATTTATTAATTATAATATTATTATTTTTTGCTTAATATATTTTTATTTACCACCATAGTTAATTGTGAAACACAGAATTGTCTAATATGTGTATACTTGATTTAATTAGATAGTTACAGGTCTGTAACCAGCAACATCGTTAGACGTACTAACAAAAAATAATAATAAAAGTATACAAAACTTGCATTATATAATGGAACCAAATCATCTTAAAAAACCGCCACACAAAAGCTGGTCTCAACAGTTCTATTATCAACCGCATCAAGGCACGACCACTGAGCCTACAAGCCACGACAACCACGCAATACCTCTCCTGCCATGCCCATCACAATATATTGGCGACTGAATTTCAACTTTTGACAATCAATCTCCAACCTTAGCGATAAGAGAAATTGAATAAAAGATCCACCGTCTGAGGATTTAACATCAAGTCGCCAGATGATCAACTTTTGACGAGATAACCTTCAAAGGATTCTTGTATAGTCAAGTTAAGCATATTAGCTAATTTCCCTTTAGACAAGCAAGAGTTCTAACTAGTCACATCTCCCTCCAAGCGATTCACATCAGCCAGAATGTTTTCGCTTGAAAGAATTAGAATAGAATAGAATGGGGGGAATGAGCCTCATTCCACTGCGACCTACAAATTGAGGTCTATTGTGGATCCCCTTAAGTTACAGATCAGCCCCCAGCTTTGCCCTCCTAATCAATCCTAGCAAAGCTGAGAGCGGCTCCGTCATGAAGCTCTCAGCTTCGGGATTGCCCGTCCCCAATTGAAGAAACCTAATCCTCGCCAGGCCGGCGCACTCACAAAGGATGTTCGCCGGGATCTCCTCCTCTATCTTGCAGAATCGGCATACCGCACTATCCGCAAGTTGTAGGTGGTGCATGTGTCTATTCAGCCTACAATGCCCTGTTAGTAGACCCACAATTAACCTTATATCCCTTCGGGTCTGGCTCAGTAGGTCTTTGGTAAATTTAGGCAAATGTCTTTTAATGAAGAGCTTTGCCTGCCTCTGTCCTGGTGTTCCCTCCCACCAACGCAGATGCTGATCTTCTATCCACCCCTTGATAGAAGTTTGGATGAGGCTCCTGGACAAGCCGCAGAAGGGTTCGGGGCCTATAAAGGTATCCTGCGAGCCCTCCCTCGCTAGGGCATCCGCCCTCTCATTGCCCAGGAACCCCGCATGTCCCGGCGAGTGTCAGTTTATTCCGAGTACCCACCTCGGGGAGGGCAAGTAGGCAGTCCCACACCAGTCTTGAGACTATTTGGTGTGAGGAAAGTGCCTTCAGGGCTGCCTGACTGTCGGAGTATATGGCCACTCTTCTACCCACTATCCTTTGCCTTATGATCTCCCTAGCGCAGAGTTGTAACGCCACGACTTCAGCCTGAAAGACCGTGGCATACTTCCCTAGGCTGGCCTTAATTTTAACTTTAGGCCTGCCCCCCTAGACCCCAGCTCCGACCTCAGTCGGAGTTTTGGATCCATCTGTATACAGATCGAGTTACCGAACAGGGGTGGGTCACAGCCCCATTCGCCTCTGCTCGGTATGACAATATGGAAGTTCCTTTCGAAAAAATACTTAGGAACCATCCTATCCGTTGGCATCCCCAGAAGATAGTCCGCCTTGATTTCCTCAATCAACCTCTGGTTATTACGATCATGCCTAGAGGTGATGGGAGGCGGCCCCTGCAGGAGCCTATGTATTCCCATTCTGGCTTCGCCTAGAACGAGAATGTGTAATGGTGGCAGATTGAGGAGGACTTCCAACGCCGCAGTCGGGGTGGTCTTCATGGCCTCCGTGGAACCAAGGCATGCTCGCCTTTGGATCCCACCGAGCCTCTCCACTGCCCCCTTCTGCAACGTTTTGGTCCACCAAACTACCGACCCATATGTAACCATGGGTCTAATGATCCTGGTGTAGATCCATAGTGACAAACTTGGGCGCAAGCCCCAGTTTCTCCCACAAAGCCGTCTGCATCTATTAAATGACGCATCGGCTCTGTGAGAAATTTTGTCAATGTGTTGGTTCCAAGTGAGTCTTCGGTCGAAAGTAACGCCAAGGTACTTCGCCTCCGTCGCAAATGGAATCGGGGTGTGCCCAAGTAATGGAGGCCTAAGGCCTTCCA
Organism: Triatoma infestans; assembly: GCA_011037195.1. Taxonomy (NCBI): domain Eukaryota; kingdom Metazoa; phylum Arthropoda; class Insecta; order Hemiptera; family Reduviidae; genus Triatoma; species Triatoma infestans. Next base: position 60,031 of record JAAEAF010002758.1, on the reverse strand, counting down.
ACTTGTGGCGCAACGTGAAAGGAACTATTATGGCTTTGTGGGGGTTTATGGACAAGTCCTCCTCCCTACACCAATTCCTAACCAGGTTTAGAGCTGCTTGAACCCGCTCTGCAATCGTAGTAGGGTATTTGCCTCTTACCACGATTGCCAAATCATCTGCGTAGCCTAGGCAGTCAAAGCCATCCGCAGATAGTTGGTGGAGGAGGTCATCAACGACCAAAGTCCACATCAGAGGGGACAAAACCCCTCCCTGTGGACACCCTCTCCCTACTTTTACCCTAAGAGTGGTCTGACCTATTGACGAGATGTTAATTCGACTACTTAGGCCAGACTCATCCACCCGCATAGCACTGCTGGTACTCCTCTTTTATGGAGAGAGTTGATGACCGAGGTGCGCGAGACGTTATTGAATGCGCCCTCAATGTCCAAAAAGGTGGCTACCGCAATTTCTTTGTCCTCCAAGGATTTTGATAGCAGCCTGTTAAGATCATCCAGTGCGGCCATACAGGTTAGCAAATCAGTGAAGTTCCTTGGAGTAGTTCTCGACAGTAAATTGAACTGGTCGGAACATGCTGAGACACATCAAAAGGCGATGTCGAAGAGATGTCGAGAAGGGATGGTAGGTCTGGGGCTGCCGTCTAGTTTGAGACGGGAGATCATTTGGTAGCGCCTCTTGGTGAGTGGGCCACCGTTTTCCAGGCTGAGGTTTATGCAATTGTTTGCTGTATTTTGGATGAGAGGGTGCGTAACACCAATTTAAAAGGTGTTTGTATCTGCTCGGACAGCCAGGCTGCGTTGAAGGCGCTTAACTCATGTGTCTTCACTTCCAGATTGGTGTTGGAATGTTCTAGAAGACTGGAAGATCTTTCTTTATTAAAGGATGTGCTTCTGGTCTGGGTTCCAGGTCATATGGGAATTTTTGGTAATGAGGAGGTGGATAGGTTTGCCAAATTAGGTGCCTCTCTCCCTTTCATTGGTCCAGAGCCTGCTGTTGGTGTGTCTTCTGGCACATGTTTGTCGGGCTTTCAGACGTGGATGACCTCGCAGCACTCATCCTTATGGATGAGTGCAGTGGGTTGTCGGCAGTCTAAAATGCTCATTGGGGGTCCGGACAGGGCTTTGAGTAGCGGGGTCCGATGTCTTTCACGGACCTCCTCAGACATCTGGTTGGATTCCTCACTGGGCATTGTGGTCTAAGGAGACATCTCTATATAGTGGGACTCGTGCCTGACCCCTTTTGTAGAGTTTGTGAGACTGAGGAGGAAACACCCATGCATCTGATGACGTGTTGTTTGGGTTGTGAGGAGATTAGGTTTAGGATCTTCGGCCGGAATAGGATATCGGTAGAGGATCTTAAGCTGTGTCCTTTTTAAGGTTTTGGTCCGATTTGTTCGGTCTGTGGTGAAGCTTAGATGGTTAAACCCTGGGCCTGGATTTTTGTTCTAGTCCCAGTGGTAGATATGCTTTAGGGGTAGCTATATGGGCCCGAGGGGGCTTTGGATAGCGTAGGGTTTACTTCCCTCCCCTTTTGTGAATAATAATAATAAGTAGGTGATAGAATCGCACATTGTACTGAAGTGGTACATTAGAGGAAATCTTGAGGTTGCAGCTGAGGTCATTCGTTAAAAACATTTCAGTCAAGGGACCTCAAACATGCATTTCCGTTGAAGTTCAATTTCAAAAATTGTTGAACCCTATCGAAGCAATTCCTTTTACAGAGTAAGTGTAAATAAAAATACTAAGGTGTACCGGAATTAAGAATTATCAAATTGGTTTTCCAGAATTGATTCTAGGATGTTTTTTTGGTGGGGAAGTACTTAGACGTTTGACTTCCTCCTAGAGTGCCAATCAGTATAATTTCGACATTAAGAAAACTGTCCGCAATTATGAGCACTGCAATAAGAGTAATTCGCCTGTTTGTTTTACACCAGTTTTTATTTATGTTTTTTAAGCGTACAACTGAATGATTCTGGAAAATCAAAGCAAAATAGTTAAGGGGACTTAGTACGGCACAACAAATGTATAAATATATATATGTATTTAGATGTTATAACACAGCGATGAAATTATTTAAAGATGATATCATAATTATTTTTAAGTACCTTGTATATACAAAGCAATACAAGAGAATGAGTATAAAGTTGCAGCCATACAAGTGTAGAGCACTAAGTTATAAGCAACTCTTGACAATCAAACTGTGAGGCAGAGAGAGGGTGAGTGAAAAACAGAGAGAGCAGAGAGTAAAATGAAATCGAGCGTAACATTAAATTATATGAAGCGTAATAGAAATCTTGTCGTGCGGCTGCACACTCTCTACGCTCTCCGCTCACTTCTATCTTATTTACACACAATATTAACTTGTATACATATAGTTATTTACGGCTATATAGATCACGTCATCACACAGATTTGTTTGCCTAAATACATTTTAAATAAATAGCGAGAACACGTGCTTGGTCTGTCCATGCCTTATACAGATTTAATATCAGAAATTTGAATCAAACTTTCACTCTTAAGTATAAAAAAAATTAATCAAACTACATCCTTTCGATTGGCTCTTTAGAAAGTAGATTATTATTAACAGAACAGGAAATCTTTTACGATTATTCATTTCTGGTGTTTATTACTCTTAGACACCTTTCCCTCCTTAATAACCAAGAACCATTGGTGTTGTCTTTTGCTTTCATATGCCAGCTTCCAAATTAAGTTTTCTGATATCGCTTTCTAATCTCATCGCTCATCAGAACTGTGGCCTGGTCACTTTCTCCGGCCTCAAGTGAAAACCTAATCGACAGTCTTCCTTCAGGCATTCTGTCCAAATGTTCTAACGAACGTTTTCCATGCACAGGTTACTAGACCCCGATCGTCGTGCAAGTCTCTAAGCTCTGCGTTACTTCATATCATTCTCCTGTGCAGTGGTCCATAAATGTTCCTGTGATCCTTTCATTTCCTAGGTATCTAAGATCACTAAATGTAATCTTTTTATTTACTTTATCATTGTATATGTTACTACTGTTTAAACTGTGATCTGGAGCATGGAAGGTTTCACTTTTCCGGAATCAAATCTACTACCGGATGTGAATCTATTTTTAATTTCTTATATGATAATGCTGCAAATGCAAGTTAAACGAGACGTCATCATAGGTTCAGCTAGAGACGTCCAAGTGAGTTTGCCACTCACAATAAGATCAGAACAAAGTCACGATATTCTACTTCAAATCAACATCTATACGACATCTCTAATGAAGTTAAGATTCTGCATTTCTTCTCCTATAGTTAATGAAATGTTATCAAGGGTATACGATAGGATATGAAAGGAAGATGCTGAAGCAGTTAGACATCGATTGCTCCAGGGTGTTCACCAATGTAATCAGCAATTCAGTTACTATGCTCTTGTGCCCTAAAGCTACTCTATCTTTGTTAAGTCCCAGTAGCATATTCTTGAAAGTTATATTTGTTAGTAGTTCCTCAGTTGAGTTTCCCGCCTTTAATCAAATAGATTGTAGGAATAGTTTTTTCCTCGATTTCCACTTTTTACTTTCTCTTACTCTTTTTATCCTCTTAGTAAGAGGAAGTATTCGAACGGACCAGATTTTCGAAATTGAGTTTTTACCGGAAATACATGTTTTGGGGGTCCGCTGAAAACGATTAACAGCCAAGGGTCTGTATGTATACATCTGTGTATGTATGTATGTGTGTGTGGGGGGGGGGGGATTTATTAACAGAATATCTCAAAAAAGAAAAGCCGCGAAACTTAGTATTCCGTTTAACTACTACCATTAGTTATGAAACTTTCGGGCAAAGTCCATCAACCAGAATTGGATAAAAATCAATTAGAACGAATGTTGAGATTCAATACAAATATACTCTTTTTTTCAAATTTCCACCGACATTTGAGCAAATTTATTGCCTTCTTCAAGGTCTGCACTGGTTACATAGCTAATCAAAAATAAAGAATACACAAATATATATATTTTATAAACTAAATAAATCAATATAATATATATATGTATATAGCAAATTGAAATTTAATTTAAACTATTGCTGTCAGAAAAATCTGAATTACATTACATCTCAAATATTACAGTTTATGCAATATGTGGTATATAAAACTATAAACAGTTTACTATGAAAATCTAACATACATGAAAACCTACTACTTACTAAGGAAATCTAACATAACCAATGTGCTTAACAAAATCTGTTTTGTCTGCAATAACAAAATAGTTTAGAATAAATTTTAATTTGCCATATATAATACTTTTATTGATTTATTATTTAGTTTATATCTATATATTTGTGTATTCTTTATTTTTGATTTGCTATGTAACTTTTGTGCAGGCCCTGAAGAAGGCAATAATTTGAAAAAATGTGTTTCTTTTGTGTAACGAACATCAAAACATCAACTAGAACTTTTTTTTCAGTTTTTCGTGATTTTCTCTAAAACGACTCCAACGACTTTCTTTAAGCTTGTATACCTACTGTCTACACATGTATACCTACTGTCTACACATGTATACCTACTGTCTACACATGTATACCTACTGTCTACACATGTATACCTACTGTCTACACATGTGTACCTACTGTCTACAGATGTATACCTACTGTCTACACATGTATACCTACTGTCTACACATGTGTACCTACTGTCTACACATGTGTACCTACTGTCTACACATGTATACCTACTGTCTACACATGTATACCTACTGTCTACACATGTATACCTACTGTCTACAGATGTATACCTACTGTCTACACATGTATACCTACTGTCTACACATTATACCTACTGTCTACACATGT
>JAAEAF010002758.1:0-54617 GCA_011037195.1 Triatoma infestans | reverse complement strand
CTTTATTTCAGCAAGTTCCACAAAAATGTATTACATTTCATGTATATCATATAACAAATCAATTTACGAAACATTTCTAATTGTTGATATATCAGAATACAGCGTAATTAAATAAAAAGAAAGAAATTAAATAATAATTACAAAATATACAAAACTTCTACAACACTGAAATAAACTAAACTTCAAAGAATTTCAAAATGTATATTATTAATAAATGCACAGAATTTTTGAATGCACTTGTACTCAGTAAATACAGATTTATCGATGGGAGGCCAAGACTGATTTAAAACCACGTTGAAATGGCGGATGAGAGGGGCTCTGGCAGCCTCGAGGAGCGAGCAGTCAAGTATAAGGTGATCGACCGTCTGGAGCTGAGTTCCTGTTGGATCGCAGGGGCAAGTGGCAGAGTATGGCCAAAACGGGTTAAATAAGTTCGTAATTTCCCGTGGCCGGATAGTAACTGGGTAACCTTGTAGCTGGGTCTCCAAACCCCTAACTTCACTCGATGTAGTACGTTGGAGAAAAACTGACGTGTTATTTCGCCACTTGAACAGTTTTGCCATGCTATGTCCCACTCATGCTCTTCTCCCTCCCTCATAGTGTTACGAAGAAAAGTGAGAGGAAAATGGCTGTAACTTTCTTCCAAGTCTTTGTTGGCTGCAGCCATTTTTGCTAAAAAGTCAGCTCTCTCGTTCCCCGCCGTTCCGATGTGAGCTTTTGTCCAGCTGAAGCAAATGGAGCCCCTAGTATTCAGTTCCTTCAGCAGCTCGCGCGGCGCGTTTGGAAGACTAAGGGAGTTTGCTTTCTGAAATTGACCAAGATGTCCAGAGAGATCTTGCTGTCTGTGAATATGAACACGCCTTCTATTGTGGTTCCTCTGCTTTCTTCTCGTAACCAATGCAAAGCCTGAAGGATAGCCATCATTTCCGCCTGATTATTGGAACAGGAATTTCCTAGTCGAAACTCTCTTTCTACCACTACTTGGTTCCTAGAATATACTACAAATGCGCATCCAATTCCATCTAGGGATCGGCTACCGTCTGTAAATATCATATAATTTGCCTCTGAGGCAATTTCTTCCGGATTAACGTTAAGAACATTAATGCAGTCAACAGTTGACGGATGAGGCCACTGCTTGCAAGAAATTGGAATTTCTACATTCATTTAAATAAAAACATAGCCGGCGGGTCTATTTGGTGCCAGTCTGTCTGTAAATTGTCAGTAAGAGAACTATAATTGTCAGTTGCTAACAATAGGCATAAACAGTAGTAAAGTAAATAAAGCGAAGAGGTGCGCGCGTCTGTAGAGGCGATCGAGTCAGTCTGCTCTGTGGCGAGTGACAGGGCAGGTGTAGGTCAGTTTTTTGCCACTTTTTTTTTTATGAGTTTTCTTATAGCGCCTAGGCGGATTTTCTTTTCTTGTGAAGTACAGTGAAATTATTAGTTTGGAGACTGTGGTAGGTTCGTTGTCGAGCTGAAAACTGCCGGAAAACGATTGACGAAAAACTGAAGGAGGGATCTGTGGCTGTCTCCCAACTGAAGAGAAAACTCCCGTGGAAAGTGGAAAACTCCTGTGGACCTTAGTGAGCATCACAGCAAGTATTATCTGTTTTTTTTAAATTATACATTAAACAACGTAAATTAATAAGATTCCTATTGTCTTTGCGCTTCCGTTTCAAGAAAAGAGATAAATCAAATTTGTAAATTTGAATTTTCTTACTGAAACCTGGCCAGGGGCGTATTATATTAACATTTAAGTATAATCAGAACTACTGTTTAGCTTTGGTATGTATTTTTGTTTATTCGCCATCAAAAGTGATAACTTCCGTACTCACATTGTGATTGCATAGATTTTCTATACATTTTTTCTATATTTTGTTTTTTTTTTGCATCTACAGAGCCAGGCGAATTGAATTTATTTTTGTTATTTTCTTTAATGTACGGAGAATGTACGTTAATAGTATTTAATTTTAGTTGGATTACAAAGTCAGAATTTCTTTTAACTAAAGTTCTATATTTTCCTTGGATTTTTAAAAGGGTTAATTTTATTTTATTTTTGCCTGCAGGTTTTCGTTTTTATTATTGAAAATACACATTTTCTTTCAATATTGTAATTTTTTTTTATAATTGTAGATGTTCATGTATTTAGGGCATTTATCTAAATATAATTTGTTTACTGTTTAGTCTTTATTACTGAGTTTTCTTACTTGTGAATACATTTTTGTTGTATAATTGGCACTAAACAGAAATAACCAGAGCCGGAAGGCCAGAAAGTGTATATTGCCAGTACGGTTCGCTGTTACCGTTATTTGAATTAACAGCGTGGCGCCCAGTTTAAATTTTTAGACTTTTTACATTTTGCGATTTTCTTTGATTAATCGCCTAGTTCTCGCCGGTCTCTAACTTGGAGTGGTATCAAATTTAAACTATTTTTTTTGTTTACGTCATTATATTTAACTTATGTGGGGGTATCTTTTTTTGTTGAACATTTATTTCATTCTTTCGTTTGTTTCCTGGTTACTTATTTATTTATTCATTTGCTTACCTATTTATTTATTATTTATTTATTTACTTATCTATTTATTTATCTACTTATTTATAAGTTTACCTATTTATTTTTGATTTTCTTATTTATTTATTTATTTAGCTATTTAGTTTTTTCATTAGCAAATTAATTTGTTTATCTTCCGACAGGCTCTTCTATGTTTCAATTCCTTTCCACCAAACCTACCCTTCTCCACAGGCATTCGAATGGCCACCCTCTCTGTTCGAGATGCAGGTGTAACAACTTTCACTTTTGTTTGAAACATTTCAAAAAAAATTGATTCTAGATAGTTTTGTGGAATTGGGGCGTTAAATTGCAAAAATATGGGGGGGCTTGTTATATGTTATTCGCGTTTCGAAATCGGTTACAATGATTTTCTTTAAACTTGGAATGCTTGCTGATAGATAAAATCTTATTACTTTTATTTGATGCATATTTCTGTAAAGATTGATTTTAAAGGGTAATTGAGACTGTGTCAGATAGTTTAAATTTAAATTTGCACAAGCTTTGTTAATTTTGAAATAGAGCGCTCCTCATAAGGCCGCTTAGTTATACAAGTGAAATCTCCACCACCATGTTTATGGTAATCCAAATAAACACTGTAACTTTGCAATTTTAAAGAAAATTTCTTGTGTAAAATAGAGTCAAAGAACGTCGTGTGAGTGTTTCACGCCAGTATTTTTTTGGGTCCATCTTTAGTTATTTTGTGCATGTCAAGACGGGGATCGCCTCATGGGTTAAAAATTGTGACTTAAATGATTTCTTTTAAAGAAAGTAAGAAGACGTATGCTTTCAAGTCTCTGATTTTCGAAATTAACGTTCTTGAGATTCCCTGAACTCAAAACGATAGCAGAACTCAAAAACGAAATATCGCAGAAAGTTCAAAAATTTATTTTTTTGTTTGGATGTCAGTAGGATATCTGATTTCTAGTAAAATCTCTTAAAGTGAGTATAGCTCGGCAACTTAGTTGTGAAAACTGTGGCGGCGTTAAATCTCGTCACAGATACTTTCATGTTCGGCAATGGGCGAGTTGTCAGCCGTTCAGGGGTCACAACTTAGATGCCAAGCGATACCACTTTACTGAATCGTTTTCTTATTTGCGATTTTCTCCAAAATGGTTTCGACGATTTTCTTAAATATTAAACATATTACAAATATATCGGTCCATTACTTTATGGGAAAACATTTTACCAGAAAAACTGATTTTAGAAGGGCTCTAGAAGACGGATGACGTCAGGATTTTCCCCATTCAAATTTTTATATCGTTCCTTCCACCGACATTGTGGTGGGATAATATTTGGCCAGTATTCCGAGCTGGAGGGAGAAAAATCGATTGGTTTTATTGAATCCTTCTTTTTCCCTGGCTTCCGCAATTTTCTCGATAAATTAACGGATTTCTTTAAACTTGGTGTGCACTGCACACACACATGGGATCTATCACTTCTACTGTTTTTCCCAGAGAAAATGAATTTTAGGGAATTCTGGGGGAGCTGTGACTCAAGATGTCATTTTATTATCATGAAAAATCTCCCGCTTATCAAATACGGAAGGTATCAAATCCATTTAGATAACAACTTAGTATGAATGAAATATGAATTAGTATCAGGTAAATTTGTCAGTTATATAATGAAGATGCTGTAAGAGAAAGTCGTGTGAACGTTTCACACCAGTTTTTGTGTCTTAACTAAGTGTGTGCATTTAAATGGAAATCTTCTTCTATTCAGAGATGGCTGTACTAGGTACCAGGATATATGGAATTTTTGGGCATGAGAAGGAGGGGGCAGATTTGCCAAATTGGGCGCCTCTCTCCCTTTCATTTATTGACCCGTTTTGTAGAGTCTCTGACACAGAGAAGAAACACAAATCCATGTTATGACAGATTGTTTGGGTTGTGAGGATATTAGGTTCAGGATCTTTGGTCGGAGCAGAATGTCTGTGGAGGGCTTAGACTATTTCCCTCCTAATGTTATCGTCCAATTTGTTCTGACTGCGGTGAATCCTAGGTGGGTTAGGCCGGGGCTGAATTTTGTTCTAGACCCGGTTTGTTGTTGCTTTTTTGGGGGGATAGCCCAGTGACCTTTGGATTGGATGTGGTCCCTTCCTAAAGACGAATAATAATAATTCATTTAGGATTTACTGTTTAAACATCTTCCTGACCAATTTTATTTTTATTATTGATTATAAATTGATTTTCTTCTTCCATTCCTCTCTATTTTCCCAACCCTCTGTCCTCCACCACCTTCAGACTATTTCTTCCAACCATGTTCTTCTAGGTCTTCCTCGTCTTCTCTTTTCAGTCCGGATCCACTCCAAACTTCTCCTTGGTTGTCTTTCCTTGTCCGTCCTGTTTGTCTCACCATACCACTGTATTGCCTGTTTTGTACAAACTGTACAACTGAATATTTAAAACTCATTTTCTTTCTAATTTTTTCATTTCTGAGCTTCTCTACTTTTGAATGCCACAAAGATAGGAGTTTCGCTTTTAACTTTGTGTTCATGTTTCACGCTCAGAATCACACCTCTTTGCAATCGATTTATGGATCTGCATTCAGTTCTTTTAAGATTTGTTTGACTCACAATATTCCATTTACCATTCTGAACGTCCCTTAATTATTCTATATATTAATTTGGAGTCATTACTTCACGGTTTTAAAAACCGCTTTTTTACTAAAATGTGTTAAATTCAATTTAAACACAGAACACAAAAATTTAAACACAGCCCATGTAAATAATAGAATGCCAAGACGTAAGACAATAAATAATAATAAGAAAAGACATAAAAAAATTCAAAAAAAAAGAAAATATACACATTAAAAAAAAAAGTATAAAATATAAATAAAATTTATATAAGAATTAACAACAAAATATATAATGTACAGTTAAAAGCCATTGAAGTTATTTCAAGGAACTTATAAGTGGAAAATAAAATAAAAACAGAATTTCTCTTTAAAATCTGAAGTATTATTTTCAATTATTAATTATTTTTTGGATTTATAGAGTCTCTAAGAATATTTAAAGCCCTCACACGATGGTCTAGTGGCTAGCGCACTCGCCTTTCGTGCGAGAATTCAGGGTTCGATTCCCACGAGGGCAAAATCGGTGTTGACCCAGCATCGTGATAAAAAGCGGAAAGCTACAGTTAGTAGCACCCTAGGTAGAGAAGGCTGAAACTAAACGGCGCGGGAATGGCGGCGTGCTTACCACACGCCCTCCTATTCAAATCACCGTCTGGCAACCTTGGCCCTTGATGGGCTGTTGCGCCATAGGGTAAGGGTAAGAATATTTAAAACTTTCTTTTTGAAGGTAAATCTTGCACATACAAAAATATAAATGTCTTTAAATAAATTATTATATAGTGTGAACATACTTGGTATACTTGAGTAAAAACTATAATTTCTTTTGTAAAATTTTATAAAAAATAACTAGTTGCTTCTATACTCAATGCTGCTGGGAACATGGAAAGTGAGGGCACTTGTACAAATATTAGGGCAGTCGATTGATTTCGCAATATATCCTACAGAAACATCGTGGATAAAAATTTAAATCTATTTTCTATAGCCAGAGATTATATTTCTAGTCTTAAAGTCTGATGATGAATTGGGTTCTTATTTTGAGAGTAATTAAGTTCAAAAATTTATTTTGTACTTTTACTATTAAATCTATATTTTTAATATATGGAGCCCATATTAAACTTCCATGTCTAATATGGGACTGTCGAGTGAACAACATAATGATTTAATACAATTGATATTAGAAAAGTGTTTACTATTTGTGTAGATAAATTCAAGATTTTTAATGCTTTATTGGAAGAACAGAATATGTGATGACTGAAAGGCATTTGATTCAAAATACACTCCCACATCTCTCACCACAATCATTCGTGTTAATATAATATTAGAAATTTGGTAATTAAATAAAATTTTATTTTTAGCTTTGAGAATGTAATTACAGAACATTTGTCAACATTTATCTCATATCATTAATATCACACCATTTTAATAAATATATTAAATTATTTTGAAGATTCATGTCATCCTGAACATTATTAATTATGGATTATATTTTTCACTCGTCACAACAATATGACATTACAATTTTTAAAAATAGCAATACAATTGATAAACAAATCGAAAAGGAAAGGTCCCCAAATTCTTGGAAGTTGCTTAAAATTTGACTGAAACATTAGAGTCAATTTTAACAGAAAGAAAACGATTATCCAAATAGCTATGAAAGTTGTTCAAAATTATTTTTAAAAACAAAATCTTATTTTGTAATATGCCTTGAAACTTTTTCATTTTTGGAAGAATACTTGTAAGAATTTACAAGAGACCGATTGTGTTTCAAACAAACCGACCTTAGATACAAATATTTATGACATAATTCCAGGTGAAGAGCCTTCGTTTCTGTACTTTATCAGGGTGCGGCCGGCACAGTTCAAAAAAATGTATGTACCTATGCCTCTGTTGTTAGATTTGATCGGTCTGTGTAAAAGGACTATAAGGCCTTTAAATGAAGGTGTTCACATTTTATATGTTTCAAAAAATGATATATTCCAATATTTTTTCGATTTCTCCTTCCAATTTCTATTTGTACATGGAAGCAATTATTAGGGTTTATACAAAACTAACTTTTTAAAAACGGAAAACCGGTAAAACAGGTTCTCTACTATTTGTAAATAACGATTTTAAAGAATAACTTTACTTATTTCCAAACATGCATTATTATTAACTTATATGTTGAAAAATGGATGTTGAGCTTCGGTTACAAAAAAACAACACTTTTTTCAAATTTTCACAGATGTTTCGGCAAATTTATGGCCTTCTTGAGGTAAAAATTTTCCTTTTTGAATTTCTTAAAAACTATAGCTTAACATGATTTATAGCATCACCAAGTTTGATCTGACTGAAGTGTTGATAACATCGACCGTTTTTTTTTTTTTTACGAAAATTCGAAAACAGGTTTTTTAAAAAGTTGGTTTTTGTATAAACCCTAATTATTGCTTCCGTGTATAAATAGAAATTGGAAGGAGAAATCGATAAATGTATTGAGGTGTAGTTTTTTGAAACATATAAAATGTGAACACCTACATTTAGAAACCTTATACAAGGTATATGGTATAGTTTGGTACACATATATGGAGATGTGGTGTATATATAGGGTATGTAAATTTCTGTAATATAGTGTGGAGCATGTATTGATACAGTTACATGGATGGAGAGAGAGAGGTGGTTGGTAGTGTGCAGTAGCTCGCAGTAGCGCCGCCCGTGGAGGACGCTCTGTCCAGGCCGACCGTTCTCACTACTACCACCATTGCTGGCTGCATACATGGCCCTTGCACTTGCACCACACTAGAACAGTACACTATATTGATCGCCTTGCACACACATATACACTTAATTAGTGTGCACTGCCACCACCAGCACCACTACTACCCCTTCGTCTACCGCCATATGACGTCACCGTGCATAATATTGTAGGCTCACCTAAACTCACTACATTATTCTACTGTACGTTCACCCAGATATTTATGGACTCCCTAGTAATACCCTATATCGAGCTACATGATTAAATTGTAAAAATCTGGTGTGAATAACTCAAACAAAATAAATTTTTACACTTACAATCGATAAATTCTGTTCAAACATGGAATGTTTACTAAATTTTATTTTACAATTGGACGCCCACCGGCCTTGAATCTTTTAACCGGCTATCTTATACAAAATTTCCTGTAAGGCTATTGAGAAATGACTTAAGCTTTTCCTGGGAGGCCAATTAAAGGCACATACATAATCTTCTGTCTTGGCAAAACGAAAAGTATTTATAAAGGAGGATTACTGCCTAATCATCGGACACTGCCTTTTAAACATGTACATGGTATATATCTCACAGCTGACACCTTTAAAGGAAATGTGGATATCAGAAACATGGAACACCGACTCCTCATCTGCTTGGAGAGTATGAGCACTATGCTAAGATTAGACAGTTGTAATTTGTTGCCAAAATTGGGATCGTGAATGTCTCACGCTCTTTAGTTCCGGCGTTCCCAAAGGATACAGGGTGGATATGAGGCAAACACAATGGGTCCACGGGTGTATCTTCTTCTAAGGGTGTTTTCCGAGTAGTAGATTGAATGAAAAATGTTTAATTACCCATAAAAACACATAAAGTTGACGGAGGCTGGTAACTAACAGTAGGTTAAACTCGTTGATTACTCGGATGTGAAAAGCTACTTGGAAATGATTAAATTTTAGTCCACAAGGTAGCCCCTAATTGGAATAGCAATTTAGAGAAAACTGAGATGTTTAACGTGTGAGACTTGTCAGTGTATACGCCATGCTAAGGACTGATAAGGTACAGACATACAATTCCTATCATAATTACCTATATTGATTATGGTATAATGTTGAGGACTAAGTAAATATCCCGAATTTAAAAAAAAACTTGTAAATTACAATAATTGTAATGCCTTAATAATTATAACAAGAAAATGTCGTGTGAGTATTTCTTAACCACCGTAATGACATTGCTATGACCCTATAAACTCGCCCCATTGAAGAGGGGATGATATACGATTACACTTCAGTACGAGCAGCAGTTTACGCGTCCCTATACAGTTTTTATTCATCTTATTACTTTAGTTGTGCATCTGAATTCATTTATCTTAATCATTCTAGTTTATCAGTTATTTATCTTCTATTTATTTCTAAGTATTCTTGTTAATAGTTACCATTTTTTAGGTTTAAATTATTGTTCAAATACAGTCTATTTTTATAAAATCCGTGTTAATAATTCGTGCACTAACTTCCAAAAATATCTAAACTAACTTCCGCCCTCTTCAAGACATCTACTACATACCTCAGGAATCACATTAAACGATCCCACTACATCTTGTAGTATCACGGTGGGATCCGATACATCCAATACGATACAATCGATTCCACTACACCACCAAATTTCCCAAATTTCTGCCCACCTATAGTTTAATATGGGCAGAGATCAATGTTCTCTCGCAGGTTTGAGAGTGCACTCAACATTTTGTTTGTATCTGTCTTATTCTAAAAAATATCCGAATCTCCATCTTTAGCCCTGATGTTCTGATGAGGGAAGTTTTTACAAACATTAATTTCTCTTAATGTTGCAGCATTATTAAATTATTTGTAATATTTCATAATTACCAATGATTATTGATGATTATGTTCTCATATGATTGTTGAATGGTTTTGTTTAATGTTTGTCATTATTTTCTCACCAGTAAAGTTCCGTTTTATTAATTATCTAAAATTATTTAATAGCGATATTTTTATTACCTATGTAACTTATTATATATGTATTTATACCACCTTATATTTAGTTATAAGGAGTTTACTTAAAATACTGTAAGAGGAACTAAAACTACTGTAACTGTTTACTTTTAATTATTGTAACACTACTTTTACTTTAACTGTAAATGACTAAACTTTTACTAAAACTACTGTAGGAGCAAGTATTGCGAACGTATCAAACTTTCTATACCGTGGTTTCACCGGAAATACATGTTTTGAAATTCCCTGAGCCGGAAAAGTGGTTTTTAGAAATTGCTCTCTCACTCTCTCTCTCTGTAGTCAGCATAACTCAAAAAGAGGAAATTGCAGAAAGTTCAAACTTAATATTTAGTTCAAGTGCTTACTGGGGACCCGACAATAAGGTTTTTGTGGAAAGGGTTGGGGTTATGTTTTCCTGTGAAGTGCCATCTTAGTTTATTACACAGTTCCACCATCTAAACAGTATCAATTAGAAGTAAATAAGTTGCCAAAATTACGAGTTTGAAGAAAATCGGTAAGCTGGAAGTGCGTTTTTACTGAACAGTTTTTTCAGTTTTCTGTTTTTTGCATAAAAACACCAACGGATTTTATTAATGTCCAGAGACCTGTCACTTTGGTTTGAAACATTTTTGCGAGAAATTCATTTAAAAAAGTTTCAGGTGAGCGGGGGGGGGAGTGTATGCTTACCTCATAAAAGTCATTTTATTAAGTTCAGATTCTCCCCCCCCCCTTGATACAAAATTGAAGACAAATAAATATTTGGTAAAAATGATAAATTTGAAGAAAAGTGTCAATTACAACTCTGTAAACGGCAGTAAGAGAAAGTCGGCTGAGTGTTTCTCACCCATGTTTTTCCCTCTAATTACTTCCTTAATTTCTTAAAAAAAGAAATCATACTGTTTTAAACAATCAACTTCCGGCAGACAGTTTTTACACCATTACACCATATGTTGTATATAGTTAATATTCCCACAAGTTTTTTTTTATATACATATTTTATGTATTTTGTTTACAAACAAAATATTATTCCATTAACTGTTACAACAATAACAGAATGTAATAAGCTAATAACCATTCAAAAATAATACCCAGAATCGATAACTAAGAACTTTACATTAATTTTCTCTTTTTCCTTTCCTGTACAATAGATTACCATGAAAAATTGTATCCTGTTCTGGGATTTTTTAAATTAAAGCAGTTTTTGCAACCGCTCGCCAGAGAAAGATTAGCAAACTATTTTGAATCTCTGTATTGGCATCTTCTTTAATTGTCTAAGTAAACAGTTAATTGAATTACAGACATATATATAACGCGTGCACGTATCTTGCGTTCATCTTGTATGCCTAAAAGTATTTCATTCAATAAAGTTTTGAATATGAGGAACTAGAGTAATTGAATTGCTGTCGAACTGGTAGTAGGCGAGGAGAGCAACAGTTTGCTTGTGACAGTGTATGTGGCCTGCATATCTAGAGAGAGCTAGCTACATTGCAATCTATGTTGACCCTTCGTGAATGATAAAGTTGCAATACAGCCTGTGTTAGAGTTGAAGTTATATCCCTGGCTGATGGCAGACGGATGCACCCAAGCTGGTGCTACAGATATATTCTGAACCACTTGTGGCAAAGACATAACCTATGCCGTGTTAAAATTCTGCAAAACTCTTACATATTTATAGAATTCGGATAAAAGTAATTCGTTGTTTCGTTGGTGATTTGAGGGTAAGGAAATACTTAAAAATGCATCTTTCAATTGCTACAGCTGCGGCTACATTCTGATATAGGATATTTTCTGTCCACTGATAAATATAAAACTCACATTATCCATAAAAACTAAATATAACAAAGAATCTAGGAACAAGTATATTCCGGCGTATTATTCTTTTTTAACTTTTCCTTAGAACCCCCCCATTACCCACCAAAAAATATACTTCCGGCATATTATCCTTTTTTACTCCTCTTACTTTTGATACAGCACAGAGAGACACAGAATTTACATCGAGAAAATTGCATGTTCAATAGCGAATGAGGTATGAAGATAAATTCCAATAAGACAGAATTTATGAATGTGAAGGTCAGCGGGGAAGGAGTTTCTTGAGATAGTTAGCCATATATATACAAAAGTGAGCAGCTTCAAATAACTCGGCTCGACTTTGGATGTGTGAGATAAAGGTGCGTACAAGAAGAGAGCAAGCTCGGAAGGCTATCAAGATTCAGTGCTCTACGGCAACAGTCATTTAAGAGAACACAAAAAGAGAATGTTCTACCATTATTGAAGGGTATTCACCTTTGGAGCTGATACCTGGACTCCGGCTCGGAAGGTATATCCAACGATGAGGTGGTTGAGATGAGCTTTTAGAGGAACAGCACCAAGAAAAGATTAATTAATAAAGTTAGAAATGAAGTTATCCTAAAAGAAATGAATGTAAATGAGTCTGTACAAGTAAGAATAATTAGTAAAAAGTTGAGGTGGTATGGAAAGCATGTAAAGAAAAGTTGATACCAAAGTCTTATTTTCATCTGGTATTTTACCCGTCCCAGCACGCATATTCTTGTATTCCTCTTCGGATTCGGATTTTCATCCATCTTCAAGCAAATTTATCAAGTTTGTGCAGAGAGTTCACTTCAATTTTTGTTATATTCGACACTTGTTGGTTTCAAGTTCTGCACGAAGTTGATAAATTTGCTCTGATATTGAATGAAAATCCGAAACCGATCAGGAATACAAGAAATATGCATGCTACGCCGAATAAAGTTTCAGATGTTATCCAGCTTTGCGGACCCATCCACATTCAAAAAAGTCTTATTTCCTTCCTATAGCAAATGCAATATAAATATAGAACTTTCTGAGATTTTCCTTTTCAACCAAATATTCAAACACCACACGCAGTTTCTATTCGAAAATCTGAAATAAATGCAATACTTCCACTTGAATCCTTTTCAACCAAATATTCAAATACCACACGCAGTTTCTATTCGAAAATCTGAAATAAATGCAATACTTCCACTTGAATCCTTTTCAACCAAATATTCAAACACCACACGCAGTTTCTATTCGAAAATCTGAAATAAATGCAATACTTCCACTTGAATCCTTAAGAAGAAGTTATGATAAGTTCTTTATTTATTTTAATAATCATTATACAGCATGCATCTACATAAACAATAGATGCTGTGCAACACAAAATACACATAGAACAAAATCCGGAGGATGCTTAGGGATAGCTTTTTCTCGAAACTGTCGATATTTAGGACATATTTACAATATTTAAATATTTAATATACAAGAAACAAATTAATAAAATTTATCTAAAAAATTATATACGATTCTGGCAAATGAAAATGAAACGGAAAAAGAAAGAAAAGTATAATGTAAGCAAGTATAAAAGCACAAATATAATTCATAAAATAGTCATCATTTCCTGGTTTTATTACAAATGTTGCTTGCTGTGGCACGGGAATGTCAGAGGTCACCGGAGATGCAATAAACACTTCACGCTTTCTTTCAAAACTTCGCTTCAAGCAAGATACGGACCAAGAAGGTACGTTCTAGAATCGTGTAGGTATGCACGGTTAAAAAAACTCGAGTGATTTCTAATCCTTATTTCAATCTCCGAATGGATTCTGGCCCTTAAGATGGGAAGAAAGGTTTTCTTACGGGGGTCCCCTTTTGAAAGTTCTGGAACTCATCTCTGATAATCTTCTTTTGAGGTAGCTAACGGACAGACTTTAACGAAGCAGAATAACGGAAGTTTCGTGCCTCATGAAGGTTGTTTAGCTCGCCCATATTGTCCTGCCAATGTACGCCTTTGCCCAGCAGAAACTCAGTTTCAACTGCACGTTTTAGCTGTAGTTTGGTTGCCATATAAGAAGCCTTCCTAAAGACAAAATACAGACCCTTAAAGGGCAGTTAGCTGATCATGTATTCCAGTCACCATGACAGAGATACATCCAGCTCTAACTAATTTATTAAACTCCGGCTCCATTCTTTGAAACTTTCTCTTCAAAAAAAGAGGAGAAAAAAAAGAAAGAGGGCAGAATATTTCAATGGAGAAAAGTTTGTTACAAGTAAAAATCTGTTATAAAACAATTTGTTGTATTTTGCTTGTTTATAAATTATTTGGGCGAAGCAGAAGAAGAGTGCGGCAGCAAGGAGTAGATGCAGAGAAATTGAATAAAACAGGATACACAACTAGCAAGGAAGTAGAGATTTGAGCGGGGCCGGCGGGGTGGCGCACTCCTCAACATAAGACTTCTTTCAGAAAAGGATTTCATTTCCAAGTTCTCTCTAATTTGTTCAAGAATTTCCTTCTCTCTACGGCGGTTCACTCACTTACTGTATCTACTTTTCCATTTCTCTTATTTTCCCTCTGCAAATTCTTTTTTTTTTTAATAATTTCATTTTCATTATGAGAACAACATTGTAGAATTGTTTGTGAATATTCTAATCACAAATTAAATCAGTAAATATTTAACACTTTTTGTTCAAAAATTGACTGATTTGCTGATTCATACAATGTTCTGCCTCAGAATGCACGTCATCAGGACCGCCGCGAGCACAGGTGCCTCCCAAGTGCGAAGAAAAACCTTGCCGCTCTTAAAATACGATGAGCATATTTAAAATCAGCTACCTGCAGGAAACGGAGTTCTCTCGAATACAGCCGTTACTCTTTGTTGACATCAGATTGTTATTTCTCTTACCACGATCCAGGAAGCAGGAAGCGGAAATACTGCAATCTTGACAATAATTTCCGAAATTAAGCCATGATCCATGTTCAGAGGGTCTCTTGTTTCTAGTGAATGGTCAATATGTGGTGCAGATAGGTGGTGTATTTGTTTGTTTGTGGGTACGAGATAGAAGTGTGTTCTGAGTTTTGTGGACATGGGTGTAAAATTGTGTGTCTGTAATTTTGTGGGTATGGGCGAATGTTTTTTTTTTTAATTATGTATACTTAAGGCCCCATTAATACATTAATGCAACACAATTCACATTACATGAAGAATTTAAAAATAACTTGTATATTTTAATGTAAATAAAAAGGATTTAAGCAGTGTCTAGCGGATTAGTGTAATTGACTGAAACTCTATTGTCCTGATAAATCTGTGAAATTACTCCAAGTTCCGTTTTGTCACTAATTCACTTTCTTTTGGTGGCCACGCGTTTCCAGACAGTAAAATGCCCTAATTCATACTGATCTTTGATGTTCTGTTAGAGGGCATTCATATATTTGATGTATGGTTTGTTCTATTGATAAATTTCGTGACAAGGGCATGCTGACGGTTGTTTAATGTGAAATCTAATTAGAAACTGTTGTTGTTAACGTGGCAGAATGGTATATTTGTTGCTATTGTCGCACAGGTGCCTCCCAAGTGCGAAGAAAAACCTTGCCGCTCTTAAAATAATATGAGCATATTTAAAATCCAGTCAAGTATTCTCCAGAGTTAAACAATAACCCATATGTTATTACTTTTTCTTTCTTCTTAGTCGGAGCAAGTATTAGGGTTGTGCCAGATTTGGAACTGGAGTTTTCACGGGAAATACATGTTTTGTGTTGGTGTAGTGGTTATGACATGGACTTGTAAATGGGAGGACCCCAGTTCGAGTCCTGCGTATAGCTGCTTAATTTTATATTCGTTTAAAAAATGTTAATGGTAAAGTATGTGCTTCCGCCCCCGTCCACGACACCTAATCTGGTAGTTGGACGTTAAGCCCGCCTGAATAAATAGGCATTACTTTACTTTATTTTTACATGTTTTGGGGTCCCACTGCATTCGAACAAAACGTTTTTAGCAAATTGTCTGTAAGTGTGAGTGTGTGTGTATTAACAGAATATTTAAAAACCAGAAAGCTCAAAACAGAAAAACAGAAGCAGAAAGCTCAAAACAGAAAAACAGAAGCAGAAAGCTCAAACTTGGTATGTAGTTTAGCCCGTACCAACGCATTAATTTGATTTCTTTCTTTTTTTTGGAATTTTTTCGTGATTCTGAGATGTTTTGTTGCTCAGTAGCGTAATTCCTATTTTGTTTCTATGTAGAGGCGAGGAGCAAAGATGGCTCTGGAATCTAGGTCACTGATCTGAACCGCCTATAAGGCCATTGGAAAAAAAAATGGCGTAAGATAAAGCATCCTCCCACCACTACAAGGGCAGTTTGCCGGTTACTCTTGGAGAATCCTTTATGTTTATGTACACTGAACCTCTGTTTTGGAAGGAAAAGAAAAGCTAGCTAAAGAGGAGACCTGATGGAATGGGTCTACCTCCCAACGAAACATTAACACAAAATGTACTCTCAGCAGATCCTTTTCTCGAGAAAGAGAACAACCCATCATTTTCGTTTGGTCTCTAAAGTTATGCAAAGATTCTCACGAATACTAACGAGTTAAACAATAGAACAAACAATAAACGTATAATACTTATGGTAATAACATTACACGCTTTATACACGTACGTAATGCACACGCAGTATGAGAAATAAATTTCTTTTTTCCTACATATTCGTATAATTTATTACATTATAGAAAAATTAATTAGGAAAGTAGTAGATAACTTTGGAAATGAAAAATAAAATGGTTTCATATAAACATAAGACGAAAATTCAAAAGTGGTGGTAAAGAGTTTGAAGAGGTGGCGTATGCGCCCTGAAAGCTATAAAACATAACTGTAACACTGAAACAGGGATAGTGCACTGTCTGCAGGGAATGCTGACAAGTAACATAATTAGACTGGCCACTGGTAATGTGATCATTCTCACAAATTTGTTTTTAACTATTATTGATTCAGTTTCTCTCAACCTTGACGAGATATTACAGACATTCACAAGGTGAAAAACAGAGAAAACATAGGAATGAATATTAGGGAATATTTACTTAAAAGGAAATTGTAAAATTCTGGATAATACGTTAAGGGTCTGTCGTGTCTGAATGACTGACTGAGTGCTCAAGCTATTGTTTAGAGTGACTCAACTGAGGCGCCCAATTAAATCCAGGGGTGGACCTCCTCGTTTCCGGCCTCTTCTTCTTGTTGAACATCCATTTCACCCGACTTTGCCCAGGATTCGCTTCACCTTCACTTGTACTACTGTCTACAAGCCTTTCAACCAAGTTTCAATAATTACAGTGGAATTTTCAGAGCAAATAGCCTGCTTCTCTCTCTCTCTCTCTGTATATATATATATATATATATATATTCATTTAAAGTAGCAGGCTGGAATATTGCAAAGCACTTTCTACCGACCCGTGTACTCTATCCGACATATAACAATGGAATACAGCTTGACCTAATTTAGACGATTTTATAGCGCACCTAATGCAGACATCTACTAGAACAACATGGGATATTCTAGTCCAGCTAGCTGCACGCTAGACACACCACACACACGCACACCCGCACACACAAAATACTCAAGTATTCTCCAGTTCGATATAGTGTATAACAATCCAATTCAAGCCAATGTAATTTCTTTTGTCCACAAACTACTTGTTCCTTTTTAATTAAATATATTTCTATCTGTATTTGATTATTTATTTCAAGATTTGATCCACTATTTTTTATTACCTTTAATTAGTTGAATTAATTTCTACTTTTCTTTACTGTTCTAAGATGGAACATTGTGATAATATCAATTTTTGAAATTGGGTCTTCCGAATCAGAAAATAGATTTTTAAAAATCTCATGTAAAACACTCACACGACTTTTTCTTAGTGCAATAGTACATACACATAACTGAGAAAATCTGATGTGAAACACTCACACGACTTTTTCTTACAGTTTACAATTTTAGTAATTGATCAATTTTTATAATTAGTATATCGAAATACGTCGGTGTTTTATAGAGAAAATCGCGAAAACTTAAAATCCTGTTCCGTAAAATCACACTTTCCGTTTGCTAATTTTCTTGAAAGTCGGAATTTTGGCAATCTATTGATTACTAATTAATTTTGTGTGGATGGTTGAATTGTATAATCAACTAAGTTAGCACTTTAGAGGAAAACATAACCCTACCCCTCCCCGAAAGACCCTTAAATGAGTTTACCCGGAGAAATGTTTCAAATAAAAGTTGTAGCTCTTTGTATGTGAAGTTGTTGTTAAAGTTTAATGAAAATCGTTGGAGCTATTTTGGAGAAAATCGTAAAAAAATGAAAAAATTATTAAGTAAAGTGGTACTTCCGGTTGAGTAATTTTGACAGATAACTTACTGCCGGATTCCGTGGTGATACCTAAACGGAATATAAAATTTGAAGTTTCTGCGTTTTTTCGTTTTTGAACTATGCTGTTCAAACAGGCACACAGACCATTTTCTAAAAACCACTTTTTTTGTATTCAGGCAACCTCAAAACATGTATTTCCGGTGATAGATAACTCGATATCGAAAATTTGGCACGACTACAATACTTCCTCTTACTAGGAGGGAGAGAAAGTAGAAATGGTTTTGGTGTGTGTGTGTGTGTGTGTAAATAAAATATTTCACAAATTAAACATCGCAAGAAGCTCAATCCTATTTTCTGATCAAGTATCAAAATAGAATCTGACTCGAAGGATTCGATCCAAATCCCCTAACCGGAAATTTGACTTTACTGCCTGTTTACTTTCAAGTTTTTCTCAAAAATGTCTCCAACTTTTTATTTTACCCTTCATTAAAATTCCAACTTTAAAGATCGATCTATCAATTAGAAAGGCGGTTGATTGTTTCACATCATTTTGCTTCTGTTAGCTTTTATAATCTAAATTTTACCTAAAATGTATTGGTCTTAGATTTGCACGTAGTTTTAGCACTTTGTACGATTTATTGATAAGGAGCGAATCTAGTTGGCTATTGAGATTTTAAGTGAAACTCTCATTCCAAATGTGGAATTACTAAACAGTATGGATCAGTTATCACTAGATCAGTAGGGAATCACCAGAAATAACTCCAAACTGTTTGCGTGGGAGTTTGTTTCTAGTGTTTGTAATATTTCGCAATTATTGTGTGTACAACGCGTTATCAACAGAGATGGCGAGTAATAGATCGATTTCCCAGCCAGGCAACAACATCACCTACATCAACACTCTTTAATGGTTTTGTTTCGAAACAAGACCAATTACTTTTAACTTTTTGGCCAATAAAAGATTATTTTAAAAATGGTCCAATTTTTATAATGGCCGATGTTTAATGGTTGTGAAATAAGCCGTTTTTTTTTTGTGGGAGCATGTTTTTGAAACCAAGTTTAAGATATAAATTTCTATTGAAGCTTACTCCAACCAAGCATCAAGTAAAACAATACTTAGTGCAGTTTCTTTATGTTGACCAATTTGACGTTGATATTAAACACATATTATGTATTGCGTGATATGAGTTGGATTCTCAGTCTTGGTCTAGCGTTTTATATTATGCATGTGAAATTTATATTAGAGAGTAGTGTGCTTGCTGCTATGCGCCTCCATTTACCACACCCCTCCAGTTAGTTAGCCCCTCCCAGAAAAAAATGGCATTACTTTATGTTTTCTAAATCCATTTGCGATGAACCCATCTGCAAATATATAAAGACAAGTGTACGTTTAAACACCAACTGGAAATAGAAAAAGTATCATTTTCCTCTCTGACTGTAATAGCTATTTTATAGTAGGCACTAGTCAAACAAGGATGTCGTGAAACACTCACCAGACTTTCTCTGACTGCAGTCTACTACACAGTTCTATAATTGACAAGTCTCTTCAAACTTATAATTTTTACTAAATCTTAAATTTTGTTTCAATACTAGAATCTAAACTTAATAAAATTGTTTTTTAAGGAATGCCCCCCCCCCCCCACACAAAAACTTATTTAAAGAAACTTTCTCGGAAAATATTTACAAACAATAGTTAATGTAACAATTTTAATGAAATCCGTCGGTAATTTAATCGAACAAATTGCAGAAAACTCAAAAAATTTGCATTTCTAGTGAACATTTATTTTCCAAGATTTTACAAAATCACCTATCTTATAGGAGTGAGAGAAAGTAAACA
Organism: Triatoma infestans; assembly: GCA_011037195.1. Classification (NCBI taxonomy): domain Eukaryota; kingdom Metazoa; phylum Arthropoda; class Insecta; order Hemiptera; family Reduviidae; genus Triatoma; species Triatoma infestans. Next base: position 34,795 of record JAAEAF010002758.1, on the reverse strand, counting down.
GATATAATGGCAATCACAGGTTATAATCGGCAAACAGATGGTAGTCGCAGACGTGATTGTCAAAATGTCAACATGGAGAGAGAGCACAGCTGTTTGACTTAATATCCACCCAGTTTTACCAACTGTACTGAATTATTAGGTGGAGTGAATAAAAATAAGTAAATTCTTGCTAGCAATTACTCTCAAGTAAAGTATACTCCTTTATATGGCGTGAATAAAATCCGACCATACTCGCGATTGTTTACTTGTATGCCAAATGAGTTTACTAGGACTATACTTGCGAGTATTTACTTGGGGCAAATAAAAAGTGTTTTATGACCAGTAAATACTCACGGATAAACATTCCTGTAGTCAAATCAGGTACCTGAACTTCATCTAAATCAGGGTTTTCATAAGCCCAGCCATCATTTAAATACTTACAAATGTTACGAAGTACGGCACAGCTTACAATAAGCTTAGGCACCTTGTCCAAGGAAATTCGCACTTTGTTGCCAAGAATTGGAAATCTTTGTTTTAGTTGGCCAAAGACTCGTTCAATGATGACTCTTTCCTTGGCTTGGGTTAGGTTGTACAGACGTTTCTGTGCATTTTGTACAACAGGGATAGGAGTGAGTAGCCAAGGAGTTATTCCGTATCCACTATCACCAAGAAGGCATGCAGCACTATCGTATGTACGTAAACATTGTTGTATGAGACTATTACGCCAAATTCTTGCGTCGTGTACACTGCCTGGCCATTGTGCGTCTATACTCGTTATTTTCTCATGCACATCACATGTTGCTTGAACATTAATTGCAGCTTTTCCTTTTCTATTGATGTATTCATCACCCACCAAACATGGATGTTTTTTTATTTCAATGTGCGTACAATCTAAAGCTCCGGTAGGGATTAGATAATTTCCACTCCAGTCAGCTTTAACTAAATTTATTTCATCAATAGTGGATGGAAATTTAATCCATGCATGGGCTTTTTCAGCAATACAGTCAATTATACTAGCTACAGTTTTGCAGACAGTGGTTCGGTCCACGGCTATGTCATTTGCCACACCACTTTGAAACCCGGGATCACTAATATATCGTAAAAATATCTCCATTTTCATTCTTGAAGAAAGGGCACCTCCGCGAGATTAATTTTTCTCTTCCAAGAAATAACTAGCCAGGAAATCAACATTTTCACTCCCAAATCTTAGTAGCTGTTTACAATTATTAGGATCAACATGTAATCTCTTACCATAACGTTTAGGCTTGCGGAGATCCATAAAACCAGCCATTTTACTGAGTAGTAAATAGCCTCAAGCATGGGTCAGGCTAACCTCGTGAAAGGACAAGTATTTACTAAGAGAACGAGTATTTACTTCTGCTTTATTCACCCTATTTTCAGCGTTTACTTTTGGCATACTTAAAAAAAAAGAGTTTACTAGAGGCACGAGTATTTACTCCCTATTATTCACCTTCTTGCAAGTATTCATAAGAATACTCGCAAGTAAAAGCATTTACTTATTTTTATTCACTCCACTGATTGAATACTAATCAAAGATAGTTTCGTCGGCCATATAAACTATATAACCTGCTAGCTAACCACTGCACTGACTGATTGTCAGCCTGGCCAAAACTTGGATTACCATTAAACTCTTCCACCTACAGTTTTACATGCGGCAGGAATGCATCTAAATATTTTTATTAGCGAATTTTATCGATAATAATAAATTGTAGTAACCGTATCAGAATTTATTATTAATCAGACATAAAATAAATAAATAACTCATGAAATGCAAAGAAATTTACACACAAGTTATATATTTAATCAATAAATAAATAAAATATCAAATGCAGCGAGCTATAAAATTCGAGGTTGATAATTCCATGAGCGGCGTCCTGCAGTTCAATATTTTGGTCGGTTTAAGTTCCTTATTTGCAAATTAGATCAGTTGGCTGAATTATAATAACTATTCTCTCTATACGTCCAACTGTTTCTATTTTCATATATTTTATATTAATTATTTTTAAATATATAAATTAGTAATATATAGATATATAAATACTATACCATCGATATATATGATATATGAACATATAATATATATGTTATATGAACTCTGTTTGTTGTATTAAATGCAGACACAGTGTTATAACATTTTATATACGCCTTGCTTATGGTTGACTGTAAGTTATTTGAAATATAAGTTTGTTTTTTTTAAATCAAATACGAAATCATATTTTATGTATACGTGTATAAAACTCGATTTTTTGCTAATTTTTGTTGTTCTTGTTGTTGTTTACTAGCTCTTATTCCAAGGAGGAAGAAGTATTGCGATTGTGTGCCAAATTTTCGAAATTGATTTTTCACCAGCGTCCATGTTTGAGGTCTCCTGTGTCCATTTTGACGGAAAAAATATTTTTAGCAGATGTTCTATGTTTGGTGCATATATATAAAATAGCCAAAAACGAAAAATCGTGACGTTCAAGCCTGGTTCAAACCTTGTTACTATTACCGCAAATGACACGATGGTTTCGGTTAAAATCGGTCGACCGGAAGTGTATGTAATGTCTCCCCAGTATTTCCCGATTTTCTCGAAAACGACTCCAACGATTTTCTTTATACTTCGCATACTATAAATACATATAAATGCCTATCATTTTTACTTGAAACATTGTTCGGGGAAAATTGCTAAGCTTTTCTCTAAAGTATCACATTTATATAATACTGAAGTACCTAGTGGAAACATTGTTAGAATTTATGGGAAATTGATTAACCGGAAGAGCAATTTTACAAAATAGGTTTTTGAGCTTTTGGAAATTTTTTGGTAACAACTATACCGTTTTTCTTTAAACTTGGAAAACTAACTGAATGTTTAACTGGAATACAAACGTCATTTTTATTTCTAACATTTTTTGAAAATCTGAATTTAGGGATTTCTGCGGAATTTGTGGCATTAAATTGTAGATGTTATTTGAGTTTGTCCAGCGCCGTCTTCTGCATTACCATGAAAACACATTCAATTTCAACCTGCCATCTGTACTATGACAATATATATGTATAGCTCCATCTCTATACTTAGGGCAACAAAGTAAATTAATTGAATCAAATTTATTTAAATGGGCGTAACTTAAAATTTCATTAATTTCTTTTTTTTTATGCTTTCACAAACTGTGTACATAGGCCTATCGAATGGTTTTACTGGGCGTATGTCAGGTCTCGGGTACAGTGAATATTGTATGTCAAACATTGAGATTTGTTTGTAGATAGTTTATTTTCCAAATAGTTTTTTGTGTTTTCCAAAAATCTACTCTGTACGGCATACGCTCGTTTAAAAAAAATCGATTCAACTGCAGTATGAGAAGGCCGTATGATTGTTTCCTTCACTCTTCATACTGCATATTTTGGTTTTAGTCAAGAGAGAGGCCACTGTTTTAATTGGGCTCTTTTTTGTTACTAAATATAAACACAAGGTTGGTTTGAAATAACGATACATAAATTGAAGTTTTGCGAATTAATTTAATTTAATATTAAGATTATAATTAATTGAGATTGATTAAACAGGGCTTAAAACCTAATGTACAGTGTGAAAAAAATATGTTTTTGTAATCTGAACTAGATTTATTTTGTTATATTTTAATGTTTAATATAATTTCAGAGTTTTCGAAATAGTTTGAATCTTTTAAAAGATTCTACATGTAAGTAAAGGAGAAAGAGAACGTTTCTGGTTAAAGTTGAGCTAAGGCTCAGAAAAAGAAAGAACTCTCTGAACTAAATTGGACTTTCTAGATCTAGAACGGTCTAACCTGCTACATATATGTATAAAGATGAAGGGACCTTTCTTGTCATCAGTTTATTATAATATTGTTAAATGAACTTATTGATTTCTACTAGTATTATAGTATCTAAGTTATTAGTAAAATTTAAATTATTGTGTAGTAATAGTTTGTGTTCTAAAACACTGTTTTGTTTAATAAATGTTATTTTGTGTGTGTTTATTTACATTTATTTTCTGTGTACAATCCTGTGAGTGAACAAGTAATGAAAAAAATTATGGTGTGAACCAGTCTCACAATTTTCTTTTCGATTTATTTACTTTTAAAAGTACAACTTTGTAAGCAAAGAGATGCAGTTACAAAAATAAAACAAATCACACCTAATTAATGTACATACATAAAGATATATATATATATATAGAAAGATAGATAGATGGACAGAGAGAGAGATAGATAGATAGAAAGAAAAAACAAACAAAGAAAAGCATACTAACTACTAAAAAACTACTGTGTAATAGAATAAACTGAAAATATATAGAATTAGATTAATAGTTTATTTGTTTATCTTTTGATTATATTAATTGTTATTTTAATTTTCTTATTTTAATCGCCTAATTTTAAATTATGTTAGTTTAAATCGTTATTTAATTTAATTTAAAATTTATTTTGATTACTTAATTGTAAAGTGAATCTCCCTCCAACAACAGAGTTTAAAATTTAGACCCCCCACGTGTTGTTCCATTTTAAGGAAAATTTGCCCCTTTAACAACCCAAACACTGTTCCATACCCTTCTTGACCTTGTTTAAGAGTTTAGTTTTTAAATACAACTAAAAAGACCAGTCAGTGTGTAAACTGAATTTGCCAAGTTTGTGTTATCGCACTGTCTAACAAACGCATCCTAAAGATGGGCGAACGCCCGAAACCGGCCGATGACCACAAAATGAAGCAGGCTATCACGGAAAATGTCTCTGATAAATTTAGGATTTAGGTTGGGCCGTAAATAATGCTGCATTTCTTAGCTAGTTCACAAAAATCTACATAAAACAAATTACAATTAAAAGTAAATAATTGATCTAAATCAGAATTTTCAGAATTAGTTTGAAAAGCTTTGGATATGAATAATCATAGGATCATTCGAGAAGTTGTCTTTGAGAGCCTTCAGTGTGCCTAGGGAGTCCTCAACCCAACACCTTAGGGTATTTCCTATCAATTGTCATTTGTAAGGCCTGCCAGATTGCAAACATTTCAGCAGTGTACACTGTAGCATATTTAGGGAGTGTCCAGGTATCAGTATCCTTCAGTATAGACCGCACATCCTACTCCGTCGTCAATTTTCGATCCATCTACAAAAAGTGGTCGGTAGTCCTGTAGAAATTGAAAATTTCTAAAAGTTTCTGTCTGAAGACGACGGGAGGGGTATTTTCTTTCTTATGTACTGACAAGTCCAATCGAACGTAAGCAGGTTTCATTGACCAAGGAGGAAGCGAGCCAAAGCCCCAGGGCTCCATTGGACCAATTTCCATTCCCTCCTCTTCTAATATAGTCTTGGCTCTGACGCCAAGAGGCCGCGTCCGTGTTCTTTGTTGGTGAAATTGTTCGTCATTCGGGTTTTCAAATATGGTTTGGAATAGTGGCTGAGTTGGCTTCCCCCATATTCCGGCATAGTAAATCAGAGTTAACTGCTCTCTTCCAAGTCGAGGTGACAGTATCCCCGATTCCACATAAAGGCTCTCAAGAGGGCTTGTACGAAAAGCGCCTGTAGTTAACCTAATGCCCTCATTATAGACTTTATCTAACATCTTTAAACGAGACTTGCGTGCAGAACTATAAATTTGACATCCATAGTCTAATTTGGAGCAGGTAAGACAAATAAATATGCCCTTCAAAATTTCTCGCTCCATTCCCCACTTATAGCTTCCCAAGAATTTTAAAATGTCTAGGGTTCTTTTTGCCTTAATATAGGTAGATTCAAGATGCTCCTGCCAGTTTAATTTAGAATCAATTATTAGACCCAGAAAACGTACACTTTCTTTGTATTGTATCGGAGTATCTTCCAAATATAAGGTAGGTGGTCTATGATCGTGCCTTAGTCAACAGAAATGAAGAATACTGTTTTTTGTCTCGAGAATTTGAGTCCATTTCTTGCCGCCTCTGTAGCCACTTTGTTTACAGTCTGTTGTAGAGTAGCCCCGACCTCAATCAGATTCTCTCCTGACAGATAGATAGCGAGGTGGTCAACATATAAAGAAACTTGCAAGGGTTCCTCTACAAATTAATCGCCACTAGGAACAAGGTGACACTTAAAACTGAGCTCTGAGGTATCCCGTTTTCTAAATTATAAGGGTTTGATAAGACAGACCCCAAACGTACTCGGAACCTCCTTGATTCCAGAAAACCCTGGAGGAACCTTGGCAGCATGGCATTTCCGCAGAATCGCATATCTCCACGTAGTATCCTAGTATCGTAAGCTTTTTCAATATCGAAAAACACGGCCAGTACATGTTGACTTAGCAAAAAAGCGTTTTGAACATAAGCTTCTAAGCGGCTCATCTGGTCCAACGTAGAGCGATGTCTGCGGAATCCTGCTTGAAACTGGCTGTAGAGTCCCCTGGTTTCAAGAACATAAACTAACCTTAGTTTACTATAGCTTCGAGGACTTTACTCAAGCAGGAGGTCAGTGATATGAGCCTATAGCTTGAGGGTTTACTGGGGTCTTTCCCTTCTTTAGGAATCGCAATAATAAGCGATTCTCGCCAACTTCAGGGTATTGCCATATATCCCATATGGAATTGTAAAGATTGAGCAGGCAGTTTTTGTTATCTATACCTAGATTTCTTAGTATTGCATATGGTGTGCCATCCACAACGGGTGCCGTATCCCTAGCTTGCATTAGTACCTTTTCGAGTTCTTGCATGGTTAGCGGAGAATTAGATATTTCATTAGTAGCGGTATTAAAATCTAATGGCTGGAGCTCGATCTCAGCTTTGAGCTGTATTGTAACGGCTCTCATGGTACCTCTTTCCTCCGCTAGGCCGGAGGCACCAGAGAGGCCGTTCGTCTGGTGCTGCACTCTACAATCGATTTTTAAAATTTCTATTTTCGAATATACGAAGCGTATAACGGTTCCCACTATTTCAATTTTTCTTGAGTATGTTAGAAGGGTAAAACCAAATGTTTCGTATCTTTTATAGACGAATTTTTGAAGGTCAGTAACTGGTCCTCAAGACAATACCTTTACAGGGAAAATTTCGTCACTGCCCAGCGTGGGTGTTTAGCTGGTGTTTGTCTGAGTTTTGTATGGTTTCGCCAAAGTTACATAAGGTATCTCACTTAGTCTTGAAAATATATGGATGAACCAAAAATCATTAAGTGGTGTATTTCTTCAACTAAAGAACCCCTGAAGCTAGAGAAAGATCCAGGTTACACAAATAATTATGGCGCCCGAACAGGGACTGGAATAGAAAATGGATTTTCCAGAATAAGAAAGAGGTTACGTCTTTAACAAGATAAGTCTTCTTCTCAACCGAAAAAACTCAAATTATTGTTCAGATTAAACCTTAGTTAAAACTGTGAATAGTAAATAAGAAAATTTTAAAGTGTAATTTTATTGAAAACTAATTATCGTGAAAATTTGAAAAGAAACTGAGTAGATTAAATAATAATTTTGAGGTGATCATTGGGTTTAAAATTAAAAATTTATTGAAATCTTTTCTCATTTATTTGTTCTTCAAAAAAAAAAATTAATATTAATAATATACTATTTTTATTAGCGACTATCTTTAAATTTTTATTGCAAACTTAGTTTAGCATATTATAGAAAGTGTAAATACTTAAAGAGAGTACTAGAAAAGAATATAATTTCAGAAAGATTAGTAGTAAGATTAATTTCCGTGAATAGAGTAGTAGTTTTGTTATTGCAGTCAGTAAGTACGAAGTCTACTCGAAGTTAGAGATAACTCTGATGTTTTAGTTCGTTCACTTGATTTGTATCAAAGCGATCTTTATCGTTACATATATATATATATGGATTTAAAAGAAAAAAACATTACTATTATTCGTAATTACTTTCATTTATGATTTTTCTTCACTTGGCGTAACTAAAAGACATTCAGAGTGACGTAATAACTGATCCAATTAAGAAATACTTTTTATTTTTGGAAAAATTTATAATCTATAACATTGAGAAAAAAAAATTGGAATCTCGTAAAATTGAAACTCAGTTCGAAATTTTAGTTTTTTGTCTGGATAATATTATCAGATTCTTAAACATCTTTTATAGATAAGTTAAAAAGGTATTTCGTTGTAATAGCATTCATTCATTTTTTTTTCTTATAAGTAGATAAACGTATGGTTTAATACTTCGAAAATTTCAAATTTTAAAAGCTGTAATAATTAATTGCTGAAACTCACATTCACCTAATCTTATAGAAAATTATTGAAGATGTATATACATACATTAATATTGATTTGAATTTCAGATTTTAACAATAGAAGTAATAAATTAGGCTTTGTTTTATACTTAATTTAATTTACTTTATAGTGTGTTTACGATTTTAGATTATATTTACGATTATTGTAGTTATATTTAAGTTTTTTAATTTGAATTTGTTGTTTTCTGTAAAGGTTGCTTACCGGGGTTTTAGGGAAACTTCCCTATTGTCTCTTAGTCTCCTGTTGCTAGACTATACTTTAACTTGTCAATTACTATTTCTTTTCCGACAATGGATGACCCGGTTGTTCTTATGGCGGAAAGAGAAGATATTTTTGCAGCGGTCCAGACGATTTTCACAAAGTCCAAATCTTTGAGTGGTGAAACCGCAGCCGACTTCAAACCTATTTATGACTGCCTAGTCAACTATGAGTCAAGGTTCGAAACTCTGCAGTCCAACATTCGGATCTATAATGCTACCGTTCAGGAAGCTAAAAATAAGATCCAAACGGTGCAAGTGCAGAACTCATTTATCGATTTAGTGGATACCACTAAAGCTAACTATTTCCGAGCGGTAAGAGCAAGCCATCCAGGTGAGGTAAAACCGGTGGTTGTGCCCACCACTTCATCTTCCGTCTCTCCGGAGCTTCCAAAAATTGATTTACCTATATTCTCCGGTAAATTAGAGGAGTGGAGTGGATTATATTCTTTGTTTGATTCTATGGTACATAGAGAACCCTCTTTACCGACGATAAGAAAATTTCATTATTTACGCAGTTGTTTACGTGACGAAGCCCTTTCACTTATCTCTGGGTTCTCCCTGGAAGAAGCTAATTATCCTCTCGCTTACGCAGCAATGGTATCTCGCTATCAAAATAAAAGACGACTCGCTAACTTTTATATCAAGGAAATTACGAGTTTTACCCCCTTAACTAATTCATCATCCAATAATTTACAGAAATTTTTTCCGCACATGAAAATAATTTCAATGCATTATCGGCCTTAGGTATACAAGACATGGGTGATTTTATTAAACTACATCTAGCTCTTTCGAATCTAGATGCGGGAACCAGAAGAGCGTTTGAAGATGGGAGGAAGTCTAAAGAAATCCCTACCTATCGTAATTTGGTCGATTTCGTCACCGAACGTGCAAGAGTTGGCGAGATGATGGCACAAGATAACACTCAGGAGAAATCCCAGCCCGTTAGGTCATCTAAGAATAATCGTCATTCGACTACTAGGAAGGAGGCTGCTGGGATATTTAGTATTGTTCCCACTCGTTGTTGCGCGTCCGAGACCACTGTTGCAGCCAAACTAAATCCCCTCACCGACCAAGGGGGACCTCACGCATTTCCTGCAGAAGGCACATCCAACCCAACGCATAAAGCCCCTTCTAGTAAAGGAAACGGTATAAACCTAACCGCGAGAAGTGTCCCTGAAGAGCCGCAGATTATAACACCTGGTCAACCCAAACAGAAATTAAAGTGTTGGAACTGTGGTGGATCTCATGTATATTCCAGATGTCATCTACCTCGGAAGTTATTTTGCTATCGATGCGGTAGCCCAGGAGTTTCCATACATTCGTGCCTAAATTGTACTCCGGAAAATGGGGCAGTGAATCGGAAGTAAGGGTCGGTCCTATTCCCGTAGTCTCTGCTGACCCTCACCTTATTAGACCCTCACCAAATAATGGTCTTTTCCAGCGTACCTTCTCCCATCCCTCTTCATCTCTTGTCGTCTTTCCCAGTACCGTATCGTCTGGTAAGGAAGAAATTCCTTTAACTTCCCGTCGCACATCATTATCGCAACAGGTAGCTCCTTTACCAAAACAGCTATATATGGACTTCCATATAGGAAAAGATAACTGCGAGAGTGACTTAGCCCTCCTAGCTCTGTTTGACCCTGGTTCCAGTATTTCTTATGCTGGGCCAGAAGGGGTAAAAATTCTCCTACAACTGGGATATGCTGCCGAGTCAGTTCCCGAGTTTAAGGTCTGTGTCGCCAACGGTAGTACCGATAATATTTTGGAACAATTCTTGGTCCCGATTACAGTTGGTGAAAGGACGTTTCGCACAAACCTATATGTTCTGCCATCACTCCCTCTAAAATTTTTATTAGGATTAGACTTTTGCATTGGAGCTGGCATATGCACCAATCTTCGTGAAGCGATCTAGTGGTTTGAAAAGGATCCTAATCATCTCTTCTCGTTTCGTAAAAATGTTCCACCCTTGGGGACGCCTTCCGAGGGCAGTATATCCAGTATATGTGGAGTCTGTCCACTTCAGACATCTGAAAAAAGAGATCTTGATCAAGTCGTAAAGGAAGGCTTATTCCTTCTTCAAGATTCTCCGGGGCTAACGACTCGCATAACTCATAAGATAGATGTGAAGGATGCTCAACCTATCAAGCAACGCCCATATCACTACTCCCCTAAAGTACTCGAGGCTATGCAGCAGGAGTTAGATAGGATGTTAGAGGAAGGTCTGATAGAGCCTTGCCAATCTCCGTGGTCCTCTCCAGTGGTAATGGTACGTAAGGAAAATAGTTATCGTTTCTGTATCGATTTTCGTAAGGTAAACCAAGTTACTACCAAAGATTCCTATCCCATGCCCAACATGACTTCTCTTTTGGACGGACTCAGACTAGCGAGATATCTGTCCAAACTTGATCTTCGACAAGCGTTTTTGCAGGTTCCTCTAGCGGATGAAAACAGTAAAGACATTACTGTTTCACGCGCTTTCACGGTATCGGGTAGAGGGTTATTTCGGTTCAAGGTTATGCCCTTTGGGCTAACCAATTCACCCGCTACCTTTCAAAGATTAGCAGACTCAATCTTCGGTCCCGACCTCTATCCATACGTGGTAATATTTTTGGACGATATTTTAATTTGTACGCCAACTTTCGAATTACATTTGGAAATGCTGAAGGAAGTTTTCCAAAGGTTGGAAGCTTCCGGCTTGCGTATTAACCCTGAAAAGTGCGAGTTCGGTTGTAAGGAGGTCAGATACTTAGGCTACCGGGTTAACAAGGAAGGTATGAGCGTTGATCCCGAGAAAGTTAGAGCAGTCAAGTCAATTCCACCACCCAGCGATGTTAAAGAACTTCGTAGGTTTTTAGGAATGGCGGGATGGTATAGGAGGTTTATAAAAGACTTCTCTACAGTCGTCTCGCCATTGACTGCATTACTGAAACGGAAAACGCGATGGCACTGGTCGGAGGAGCAAGAAGCCTCCTTCCAGGCAATTAAAAAAGGCCCTTACCGAAGCTCCTATTTTAGCTAGGCCAGATTTCGACCAGCCCTTTTCCTTACAAACCGACGCAAGTGACACAGGCCTTGGAGCTGTATTGACCCAAATACAAAACGGTGTAGAAAGAGTGATTGCTTTTAGCTCCCGCAGTTTGAGCCCGGCCGAACGAAATTATAGTGTAACAGAAAAGGAATGCCTCGCTGTTTTATTTGGCATCGAAAAGAATCGGCATTATTTGGAAGGATATCAGTTTAAGGTTATTACGGATCACGCGAGTTTAAAATGGTTGCTTAATTTGAAAAACCCTTCAGGTCGATTGGCTAGATGGGCCCTTCGCTTGCAACCTTACGACTTTCAAGTCGAATATCGTAAGGGTAAGCTTAATACCGTTGCCGACGCGTTATCGCGTATAGCCACGCTAGCCACCGGGGTTATTTCTTCGTCAACCCCCAGTACTTCTCGCGTGCCTGACTCCTCTCCAGACGTTTTGGTATCTCCCGACGAGTGGTATAATCGGAAAGTCTACCAGGTCCAAAAGTTTCCGGTAGACCATCCGCGGTGGTCGGTTTAAAATGGTCATTTACTGTACCATCGGAAAAATCCTTTGAAGGGTGAACTTGAAAACCCTAGTGAAGAATGGAAGGTCGTCATTCCTCGTCATCTTCGACAACAGATAATGCATGACAACCACGATATCCCGCAGGCGGGTCACCTGGGAGTCGATAAGACATATGCCAGAGTTAGCAGGTTGTATTATTGGCCTGGATTCTACCGGGATATTAGCCAATACGTCAGCCGGTGTGAAGTATGCCAAAAGGTGAAACCCCGTAACACTCCCCCACGAGGACTAATGTATCCTCGTTATAATCAACAGCCATGGGAGATCGTCTCAGTAGATATTATGGGACCCTATCCCAGAAGATCGCGAGGCAACGTATACTTGCTAGATACATTTAGTAGGTGGGTAGAGCTATGTCCCATTAGGAAAGCGACATCTTCTATTATAATCTCCGAACTGAAGTCTCGAATCCTCTATAGATTTGGAGCACCACATAAACTGATTTCAGATAACGCAAAGAACTTTGTTAGTAAACTCATCGATAAGGTGGCAGGAGAGTTTGGGATTAGAAGGGAAACGACCCCTCTCTACCACTCTCAGGCAAACCCAACTAAGCGGTCGAATCGGAATATCAAGCAACTTATCGTGACGTATCTTGGGGAAAAACACCAACTCTGGGACGACCGACTGGGAGAGATCCAATTTGCCATAAACTCTGCTATACAAAATTCCACAAAGTTCAGTCCAGCTTTTCTTAATTTCGGTAGGGAGTTAAGGCCAGTAAATGGGGGTGCACCAGATGATATTCTCGAAAATAATGAGGGCGGAATAGCTTCCTGGGCCACTAAAATAAGCAAATTGCCGGAGATATATCACATTGCTGAGGAAAATTCTCTTAAAGCTAGCATGGCCCAATGTCGCCGTTATAATATGAGGCGTCACCCAAATAATTTTCGACCAGGAGACTTGGTACTTAAAAGGACTTTTCAGTTGTCTTCGGCCGCTAACAAACTGGCTGCCAAGCTAAATCCCAAGTATGAGGGTCCATATACGGTTACTTCCGTAACAGCTGGCGGATCCTGCAAATTAAAAGATTCGACTGGGAGGTTGCTTGGATTATGGCATCCTTCCAAGTTAAAACCATTTCGACCACCCGAACGAGCTTCTCCGCTGGGAGGGGGTGTGTAACGGCTCTCGTGGTACCTCTTTCCTCCGCTAGAGAGGCCGTTCGTCTGGTGCTGCACTCTACAATCGATTATTAAAATTTCTATTTTCGAATATACGACTGCGCAAGGAAGCGTATAACGGTTCCCACTATTTCAATTTTTCTTGAGTACGTTAGAAGGGTAAAACCAAATGTTTCGTATCTTTTATAGACGAATTTTTGAAGGTCAGTAACTGGTCCTCAAGACAATACCTTTACAGGGAAAATTTCGTTCACTGCCCAGCGTTGGTGTTTAGCTGGTGTTTGTCTGAGTTTTGTATGGTTTCGCCAAAGTTACATAAGGTATCTCACTTATTCTTGAAAATATATGGATGAACCAAAAATCATTAAGTGGTGTATTTCTTCAACCAAAGAACCCCTGAAGCTAGAGAAAGATCCAGGTTACAGTATGAATTCAGCCGAATAAGCCTGGGTGCTTGATACCTGGAAAAAGTATCTACCAAGGCATTCAGCTACGTCTTGTGGCTCTGTAATTATAATGTTATTTGTTAGGATGGTGGGGATAGAAGGATTATTTCGCCAACCTGAGAGGGCTTTTACTCTATTCCACACCTCCTTTAGTGTTGTTGTCGTAGGAGGCGAGGGTTTCCTTTTTTGCTTTCTTTGTAGCAAATCTTTCTCTGGCCCTTAATATTTTAAAATTATCAAATTTTCAGCTGTAGGGTATCTCTTGAGTCTAAAGGCGCACTTCTTTGCAGCGTTTGCAATTTTACATTCTGCGTTCAACCAAGGAACTGGCGGTCTTGAGATTCTTCCGCCTACTGTCGGTATAGTACCCTCAGCTGCTGTATTAATGCCTGTCCAAACATGGCAGCATCAATTGTGGTATCTCCTGTAAATGGGGAACCATCTATCCTGGCAGAAAAAGCAGACCAGTTTGCCCTTTTAATGTCAAATTTCTTAGGAACTATAAATTCTGATCTATAGATGGGACTCTTCACTATTATTAGGAAGTGGTCACTATAGAACAATTCATCGGCAGTAGTCCATTGCAGGCGGGCGGCTAATGTGCTTGTTGCTACACTCAGGTCAATTGCGCTAAAAGTACTAGAGTGCGCGTTAAAATGAGTGCTGGCACCGCTATTGAGGAGAGATAAATTTGTATCTTCAATTATGTCTTCAACCGTCCTGCCTCGAGCATCAGTCTTAGCTGATCCCCACCACATATTATGGGAGTTGAAGTCTCCCATCAATAATATTAGTGCAGGCAGCTGTGTGAGCAGGTTCTCCACATCACTTCTACGCCACGAAGAATCGGGCTGGTAATGCTTACTAAAGTGATCTGTATCGGAGTCTCTAAACGCACTGCTACAGCTTGCAAATTTGTTTGAAGAGGTAGCCGTCTGCAGCGGATATTTGCCCTAACACAGACAGCCACCCACCGTGCACTCTTCCACCTACTACTGCAGATTGTACCTTCTTTCCATGTATGTTATATCCAGGGATCCGAGCGGAATGCCTGGACGTAATTTAGCCTCCTGAAGACACAAGCCAAATGGTCGAAATTCCGCAATGAGTCGACGTAGGCCTTCAACATTGTTCATAAAACCCCGCATATTCCATTGGATAATGGATTCAGTCTTATAACTAGTACATAGTGACCACTTCTGGCAGAATTACTTTTCAACAGGAATTGAAAAAGAAGATTTACGTTATCTCCTGTATATCCGACTACAATGCTAAGACATTTCCAAATAAAATTATTTGCGACACAGTCAGATAAAATACGGTGGACGGAGTTTATAAAAAGGTTGGATTTGGTGCAGGTTGCCTCTCAGCTAGATCTGCAGTGACAGTCTCAGAACCGCTTATCATCTTGACCTCTTCACAGCTGCCTATGATCGTTCCCTTCTTCAGGATCGAAATCCTTAGTGTTCACAAGTCTAGCCGGTATTTTATTAGTTTTAACTGAGATAAGCGTCGTCCTACTAGAATGCCGTTGTCGAGTTTCGGTGTCGGCTCTAATACTCCCAGTAACCCTCCTGGTTTTTCCTCCAATGCGACGGCGGCTATGGCTTCATTCCGTGGCGGTAGGACAAGTTCTTCGGAAAGCATCACTTGCCTTACCACTCCATCAACTTCTTACACATTTTTAGAACGGTCTCCTTATTCCCTATTCGCATAGATCTCTCATCAAAATTCAGGACGACTTTGTGGGCCTTCATAAAATCCATCCATAGTATGATTAGATCCTCAATATCTGCCACAAAAACATGAAGAGTGATCTTCTTACTACCCACCTCGATGGTGACCTGGGTTTCTCCCACGACATCCATGCTCTCCCCACTTGCCGTCACGATTAGATAGCCTCTCTAAGGAGTTCTTAAATTCCACTTCAGTAGGAAACCTTTCCTGACGATAGTGTGGGTGGCTCCGGTGTCTAGGACCATCTGGCAGGCTTTACCTGCAACATTTCCTTCCAGTAATAGGCCATTGTCGTCGCATTTCAGCACTTTAACTGTGCTGGGGCATAAGAGAGAGAGCCGGCTTCCGCCCCTAGAGGAAGTAGTTTTCCTGATTATCTTCGCCCTTCTGCTGTTTCTTGGTAGGAGTGCGATTGCACTCTCTCTTGAAATGTCCAAATTCCTGGCAGTTAAAACATTTTATAGACTGTTTAGTATTTGCGTTGGAGGGCACTAGTATTCCCGAACCAGACACTCCACAAACCGCTCCACAATGTCTTCAATTTTCCCCTTCACTTTACCAGCAATTTGAGCGACAGATGGCTTCACATAAGTCTGCGTTACCCGAACTGGTTCCTTCTGGATGCTCTTTTATACAGCCTCAAATTCTAAAGCTCCTGCCAACGCCTCCCCGATTGTCCTTGATCTGGCCAACTTGAGAGCCTGTTTGAATTCGGGGTCCTTCAGGCCGTCGACGAAGGCATCCGCAGCAAATCCCTCCAAAAGATTGTTATCCACGCCGGGAAATGCCATTCCATCCAAGCGGGAGATATCGGCACTAAATTGTTGGAGTGTTAGTCCCGGGTGTTGGCGCCATGTTTTGAACTACGTCCTGTACAGCTCTTGCAAATGCTTGTCGCCGATCCTCCTTTCCATGTGTACGCTCAAATGGGCAAAATCTCCTCGGTGATCCTCCGGAATGCTCTGGAGGATGTCCAGCGCTTCGCCCCGCAGCGAGACAATCAGTGATGTTGCTTTCTCTTTTTCGCTCCATCCATTTGCGGAAGTGGCAGCATTAAATTTAGCAAATAGTTTGCCCACGGTGATGCTCCGTCGTAGACTGGCGGCTTGATTTGCGCAAGAGCTCTGAACGCCACTCTGGGGCCTTCATTTTCCTGTATGTCTGCTGTTGGTGTGGCTCCAACTCCAACTTTGGTCAAGCCAGTCTCCATGCTCTTCTTCATTTCGGATTTTAACTCCTCTTGGACCTGGTCTATTTCTTCTTGGACCTTATTTATCTCTCTTTTTATTTCTGCTCTCATTTCATTCTGGCCCTCTCTATTTTGTCTTTTATTTCATTCTGGCCCCTCTTTATTTCGTTCATTTCATCCCGGGTCTTCCTTATTTCGTCTTTCATTTCTTTCATTTCGTCCTGGCCCCTTTCTATTTTGTCTTTCATTTCATCCTGGCCTCTTTTCATTTCCTACAAAAATGTCATCATTTCATTCATTTTCCGCGATTGATTTCTGGTACTTATGGGCATACAACAAAACTGATACTGAACTGTTCCCTGTTTAGAGATTTTATCATGCTTCTGATACCAAATGTAACGTTTTTTCCTCCAAAGTAGCTACTCCAACTAGTTATAAGTGGGTTCGTATAGATAAAATACTCTAAACTTCAATAAAAAAAAACACTAATTTATTGTTATACACAATAAATTACAAAATACAACACTTAATAATAATTACTTCACATTTAAACCACAAAAGTTCACTTTGTTCACTTTTTATACACTTTCCACAAACGTACACTTCGTTTGTAACTAGAAAACTCTCTCAACTCTCTGCGGTTCCACTATTTATACCGGTGGAGAATCTTCTAGAATCTTCTCAATCCTTCCAGACAGAACTAGAGCGCGTCGCCAGCGCTTCCTAGCGGCCACTAAGAGAACTTGAGGTTCCTACTTCCACTCCTAGATGGCACCACTGGCTGCGTTACAATATGTTGGTTAGCACAGATGGCAGATAGAAATAGACCCTAAAAATCAATCTTACCGGAAAAGATGTAAATGAAAGTAAAATAGGTTTATGTCTGTACTGTTGGCCATCCAAATTTAAACAAAAACTTTATGCCCTTTTTCGGGAAAAATTCCAAAATACTCAGAGGTTTAGTATAAGGATTTTTTTCTCTCTCTTTTAATGGCCTACTTGGTAGTTTGCATCAACCGTTTGTTATTACAATAATTATGATTACATTTAATATTAACATTACTTCCACCATATTATAAATGTAACATTGTTAAAATGTAAAACTCAATATTTTGTTAAATGTAAATAATTCTATTGTGGAAAAAATTATGCTAAACTTCATGTCCGAAATGAAGTAGTTTGCTTTTATCAGGGAACTATTCATGAAATTATCTAGTTACATATGCTTTATTCACTTCTATTTATGGTAGATTTAAATAGAACATTAATTAATAATCAAGCAATTATAAAATCACACCAAATGAGCAATGACATCATTATATCTCATGTGGAACGTAGTTAATATAATTACCACAGATGGCAGCATTGAAGGGCCCACATTAAATTATAACATGTATTGAGAGAGAATTATATGGGAGTTACCGTATCTCGGATTACCACGGTATTGCGGTATTAAAATGCAGATCAGAATGTCTGCTTTATTTTTCGGAATCCAGTTTTTGGTAAAAAAAATTCATTATTGCCGAGTGTCTGGGGAAGTTAAATGGTTGAGATTGTTTACTAATTAAAAAAAGCATTTTAGTAATTAATTAAAACTGGGTTCTTGTGCTTAGTCTAATCACCTAAATCGGATCAACTATATCTGATGATGTAATATGAGATTATGTTTTTGATAAATTTTTATTACAACGGCAACGGGTTTCCTTTCTGCAGCTGAAATAAAAAACAATTATCCTTAATCACTTTTTTTAGGATTTATTATTTATTTATTTTTTAACGCCATAGAAGTATTATGATCGCCTCAAATTTTTTAAATTGTATTTTTACCGGAAATATCAGTTTGGGTTTCTCCGAGTTCGAAACAAAATGAAGAGCATTACGCAACTTGGTGTGTGGGTGTGTGTGTTTTTTATGTGCTTGCAGTTGTGATGCGCTATATATATAAAATTTATCTTATATATATAATACTCTATTACTTTCTCCTAGTAAGAGGAAGTTATAGTAATCGTGCCAAATTGTCGACATCAAGTTTTCACCAGAAATACACATTTCAAAACTTTACGCGGACGATATGGTCCTTATTGCAAGAAGTCCCCAGGGTCTTCAGCGTAGTATCTGGAAACTGGAACAGTACTGTGAGAAATGGAATCTTGAGGTTAGTCTGGCAAAGTCCAAAATCATAGTATTCCGAAATGGCGGTCGCCTTAGATCAAATGAAAGGTGGTTTTTCGGATCGCGAAAAATAGATATTACTAACCAGTACAAGTATTTAGGGGTGACATTTACTTCCCATTTATCGTTAAAGCCCCATTTTCAAGACAAAGTAGCCTCTTCCAAACTGGCTTTGAACGTCGTATGGAAAAGATGGATCTGTAACCCCTTAATAAACTTAAGCTCCAAATTACAGGTCTTTAATGCGGTTTCGCGGGCCATTCTTTGTTACGGTGCACAGGTCTGGGGTTCAGAAGAATTCGAGTGTGTTAAAAGGGTTCTATGGTTCTTTATCAAGAAGCTATTTCAGCTCCCTAATTACACTCCTTCGTACATCTTACTCTTAGAGACCGGACTAGACCCTCTTTATGTGTATACTTTTAAACTTCATGCTTGGTATATAAGAAAAGTTTTGGGTATGGAGCGGCACAGATACCCCCGCATAGTTGCTGAGGAAATTATAAAAGAAGGTATATCCTGGGCCAGCAGATGGAGGGACTTGGCTGGGAAATACGGAGTATCAATTAATTTTAATACGACTGATTGCGCCACGCTTGATCCTCAGATTAGAAGTTTGGTAGACCACATGAAATTGAATGCTAGGAATAAGTTCAAAGAAAGAGCAAACTCTACTCACAGGTATACAATTTATAAATTGTTAGATATGAGGTGAAATGTGCTGATTTACTTGGTAATGTAGATGCCCTCAATGGTTTATCTTCGGTATGCTGGGTTCTGAGACTTAGGGGAGAACTGCTAAAGCTTAATTATAAGACCTATGACTCACAGTCCAATGACGAATGTTCTCTATGCGACCTTGGAGAGAGGGAGGATACTTTTCATTTTGTGGGTACTTGCCCTGCCTTGTCGCCAATTCGTTTAGCTGTCTTTGGGGAACGATATCTCTCTCTGGGAAGATTCGTGAATTTGCTGAATGGAATGAATTGGCCCCAACTGATACGATACGCAACTGAATCTTGGAAGTTTCGAGGAAAATTTCTAAATTAACTTGTAGCCTAAGTTGTTCTGTTTGAGAGAAACTCTTGTTTTAATGTTAGTATTAATGATACTCTAATGTCAGTAAATTTAGTATTAATAATTAAAAAATGAGGGATAATTTATTTTATTTCATTATTCATTTTTATTTTTATTTATTTTTTTGAGATTGTATAGTATTCATTTTTATTAAATTCTTGAGGTTTATTTCCCCTCTGAATTCATACTTATATTTTTTGTTTATATATATGTTTCAAGCTCCGGCAGACGGTAAAAACCATGCCGATTTAAGTTTTTGGTTAAATTATAAAAAAAGTGTATTCTTGTAATGTTTTCTAATAAATAAACTTTAATTACTACTACTACTACACATTTCAAAAACGAAAAATTGCAAAGAGTTCAAACATGACATTCCGTGTGGGTATCACCATGAGATCCGACAGGAAGTTGTCTGTCAAAATACCTCAACAGGAAGACTTTACATGAATAGTGTTTTCACATTTTGCGTTTTTCTCTAAAACGGCTCCAACGAATTCTTTAAACTGGATATATCAATTACACACACACACACACACACACACACACACAAAGCTACAACTTTTATCTGAAACATTTCTCCGGAAAAATTCATTTAGGGTTGTTTTGGGGGCGGGGTTATGTTTTCCTCTAAAGTGCTAAATAGTTTATTATACAGTTTTATCATCTAAATAATTTTAGTTAGAATTAAATATGTTGTCAAAATTCTGAGTTTAAAAAAATCGGCTTACGGGAAGTGCGTTTTTACTCAAGTTATTTCAGTTTTGTAAGATTTTACCCAAATCAAATTTTATTGCTTAAAAAATTATTCATTTTACAGCAAGAGTTCAACTCTCCAGCAAGAGAAACAAAACAAAATTATAAACAAAATTAATGTTCTTAGTTTTTAGTTTTAAACAACAAAGAATTGTTTTCTAACTTGATTAAGGTTGTTATTTATAGCTAATGACCACTATTTCAGTTTCATCCGTCTAATTTAAATAGGGTTTTAACTTTTCTCTCAATTCTAAGCAACTTTTTGTGAACGAATACAAATTTTTTATTTCAGATATTGAATTACAATTTAAAATAATATCTAATGCATCTAGTTCACACTTTGGTAGGTTTACAAAATATTTAAGTCTGTAGGCTATAAATGTCTTACATTCTAATAGGAGATGAAATACATCTCCTGAGACTTCCAGAGATTAATAGCTCCTACTTTATTTAGGTAGCCCCGCAATAGAGCGCACCAATTGAAAGGCATTCCCTTGTTATCTACAAAGATCATAAGACGGTTAAAGCACAGTTTTGGAATGCGTGTATCACTCAACTTGAGCAGGCTTATCCACCATGATGAAATACTTTTAAATATTTGATAGTCAATGTGCGTTTTTCCGAGTTCGTGGCGTAATAACGCGTCAGGGGTTGATCTGGGAAGATGCAGCAAGGATTTGAAAAACTTGATTTGTACTTTCTCCAGCAGATCAGCGTAAGGCGGCGACCATGTCTCTCCGCAGTACAACAATACACTGCTTACTATCGAGCCAAATAATTTCTCTTTAGCCTTCCACACATCTGATCTTCCCTTGGACAGTATATGCTTTATGTTTACGGACGCTGCTATGCTCATAGATTTATTATGTTCACATGCTTTTCTAAATTTTCCACTCAGTGCGAAAATAATTCCAAGATATTTAAATTCCTTGACTATTTCAACTCCTTTCTTATTCAATGTAGATTTTATCCATATAAAAACCAACGGATTTCATTAAATTTGTCACATTAACTATGGATCCAGAGACCTACACTAACTATGGATCCAGAGGCCTACACTAACTATGGATCCAGAGACCTACACTAACTATGGATCCCAGAGACCTACACTAACTGTGGATCCAGAGACCTGTCACTTTTATTGGGAACTTTTTTCTGAGATAGTTCATTTATAGAAGTTTGGGGGAGAGGGGGAGAGTATGGTTTCCCCAACAAGTCATTTAATTCATTTCAAATATTCTCCAATTGATATAAATTCAAGAAAGAAAGCATTTAAGAAAACATTGTAACGTTGGAGAATATTTGTCAGGTAAATCAGTGTCGCCAACTGCAGAAAGAAAAGGAGCCGATATTTTTTTTTTTATTCTTTTTAGCCATTCAAATATGTATTAGAATGCTTCCAGAATTCGGCGCGATCAATATCGGCCACTCCACACCAATTTTTAGTGCAACATTTTCGTTGGTTGCAAGTAAATCCTTATTCATGAGCATGGATGTAGTATTCTCGTGTTACTTATAGCAATAAGTGTATTTGAATGAATGTTTTTTTATACAGAAGTAATTATTGCAAAAATAAAAATATAAATAATACAATAATATAATTGGAAATAATAGATTTAGTAGAAATTCGAAGTTTCTAGAAAATTTGTTAATTAAAGCTGCGACGTTGTCTCCAGGAAGAAGTCTTGTTCATTCATTCATACAGGAATTTTATTTACTTCTGGACCGTCTGGTTGATGAGAGCATTATATTCCTGACGAGGGAAGTAGCTGATTAAGAGATAACATTCGAACAGTTCGGTAAGAAACCTGCTAAGCAAAGGATGGCAAGTGACGTTCCAAGGAGTCCTAGGAAACGAGATTGCAGACAGTTTAGCCAAAGAAAGTATGTGCTTGCAAGAACCTATAAATCTAGTATCATTTCTGGAAGCGAGAAGAGAAATTAAGCTCGCTGTTTGGAAATGTATGATGGAATTACAAAGAGGGGGTGCAATAGGGAAGAATGGGAGCGCTTGCTTGAGGAGAAAGTGCCTCTGATCTCCGCAGAACAACTTCTGTGGCATTATTTAGAAAGACTGGGCACAACCATCTAAGGGAGCATCTGAATAGGATAGGTGTGTCCAAATGTCTAATTGCCCACTATATGGCACAGGACTAGTAACAGGGATGCTCTGTTAGTAGTCCTGTGACATCTGCACATTCTCTCATGCTCTACCCTATGATTACATCTTGAGAAGCCTATTAACTGGGCTAAGTTGGGAAAAATTTACTGCGTAAGAAAAAAAGATCTTGCGAACAGCTAGCTGCAATTACTATTTAAAGGCCTATTGAGGGCTTTGCTACATCTTCGTTAAATTGGAACTGGCATCACATCTTCATATACTTGCTTCAACATAGAAAAGAACTTTACAACGAGTGGAGCAAAGAGGAAGATATGGCGTAGTTACATGAACTCATAAAAACACACTCACATTATATAAATGTTCTTTCAAAAACAAACTCATAAATAATAAAGTAACATAAAGTAGAAGGTCGAAGATGTCCTCTAATGGACAATGAAGAGGGAGTTTGAACACAGATTTACTATTACCATTATGGCCAGGGAGCCAGATCATATACGATGTGCGTGTATGTGTTGCAGTCGGTGTAGTGACGTGTTGGAGAGAGAAGTGATGTAGGTGTAGAAGATTCAGTCGAGAGCACGTTGAAAGTCTAACATCTCTACATGACTTCTTGTTGCTGGTATTGTTAGGGGGGGGGGATACAACTAAGAGCGATATATTTTAACCTCTGCTCCCAGCTGTAGATCACCATGTCTTTTTCTCAACATGATTCCTGGATCTCGTAATTATGTTACGTCGATAAATTATAATAATTGTAGCAATCGATTTATATTCACAGTCAATATACTCGTATATTGAAATCTGTTCAAAATTAAGTATAATTTTTGTTTTCCCTGTTTTCTAGTTTCTTATAGTAACATAGAAGGAATTATTGCAGTTTTTTCGGATTTTCGAAAAGCGGAACTTGCGTTATTTACCAGAAACAAATGTTTTTAGATTTCCCTGAACGTGAAGAGAATGATGTGTAGTTTCGATTTTAAATGTTACAGACTTTGTTCAATATTATTGGCGCCATCTTCTGAATTACTATTAATCATTCCTGGGTTTCAATTCATTTGCTTATACGTTCAACGGTTAGTAGGCTGGTACTTATCCCACTACCACCTTCAAATTTATGCAATGACAGATGAGTAAAATTTGAAGTTTAAAGTAAACATTCTACTTAATGTGTAATGGTATTGAAATGAAGGGAATGGATTGGCTCAGTGGTTCGAGTCCGGCGGTGAAAGTTCCACTTCCTAGGAATTTTCACAGTGATGGTCATTGTTGTCTCGAACGAGAGAAACACTCTCCGGTGGCCGGCAGTGCACTGAGAAGGTTCGGGTGTCATTAACCATAGACGGTGACACGTCTTAAATTAAAAAAAAAGAGAGTATACAAGAAAGTCGTGTGAGTGTTTCAACCAGGTACTTTGGCCCATGGACCAGGAGTTTTAAATCCAAAAATGGATGAAAAGGTTTCAATTAAAAATTTGCTGTACTTAAGAAGAGACCACATGCGATGTTTACCATACGTAATGATTTGTTAAGAAATAGAGATGATTATAGGTGGCAGGAGCCGTAATCGAAGTTTAATATTAGACTATTGTTTAGTAACTAACTACTGCTAATCAAGTAGGAAGCGGCGGAGGAAGGCCGCTAGATGAGAGATTTCTTTCAGATGATAGAAACATTAGTTCTGGTTGAGTTGTTGTAAAACATTTTTCATTTATTTTCTTCTAGTCAAACCGGAGGATAGTTATTTTATTTTGTTTGGTAGGGGCCGGCCGCACTCTGCATGGAAAACTGTGAAACGAATTCCCTGCTATTCACTTCAATACTAATGTAAGTCATTTTTTTGTTTGTTTTCCCACCAAATATTTACTTTATGAGATATAAATTTTCCGACTGGAAAGAATCCAATCGCGTCGGACGCTGGGGGAATTTCTGCGGTAAAGAATTATAAATGGGAGGCAGTTTTCCAATTGATCAGCGGCTCCCTCGCCACCGCTGCGTACGTCTCTCCATGGGTGCAGCAAGCTTGGTTGATGGGCAGCCAAATGGAATACACGCTTCTGTTTTCTCAATTTCCTGTCTGCCTCACAGACGCACCCGGCAAGTATTGTTTGTAACTAGCAGAATCAATACGATTATTCCCTCAGTAATTCCGCGTTCTATTTAGGAAAGATTACATAAAATTATTTTACAATTAAAAATAAAAGTAATGAGGAAATCTGGTGTGAAATACAAATCTAACTGCTCAATAGCAGTGTTCGTGGTTCTATTTGACAAATATTATTTAAATTTAAATTTTTGACTATGATAATATTATCCAGCTAGAGGAGCCTAAACGTGTCATTTTTGAGAAAAACATGAGAACATGGCCCAGCACCTCCAGAAGAATGTGTGTGTGTGTGTGTGTGCGAGAGAGAGAGAGAGAACAAAATATCAAAAACACGGAAAAAGGCAGAAAATTTCATTATTTGATATTCTGTTTAGCTACCACCATCATATCTGCAAATGTAAGTGTGACTTTAAGGAAAGGGATTAGATGAGTGATCTAGCTGGTCTAGCAGCGCGGAGGTCCGGGTTCCAGCTGTGCTGCCCTCAGATGTTCCATTCCTACGAGTCTTTTACAGTATGGTGATGGACAGTGTTGTCTGTAGCTAAATAACACTGCTCTGAGGCCGACATAAACGCCAACCAATTTTATTTGAAACATTTTTTCACTTTCTCTCACTCCTAGTAGAGGAAGTACTGCCATCGTGGACACATGTTTTAGTGTCCACTGAATACGAAAGAAATGAGGCAGGCAGCGGGGAACCGCAGCCGTAAACTTAAATGCGTAGAATACCTGTTTAATTTGTGTAAACGATTGGCTACCCAAGCACCTTTAGAGACAGATAGATTCTACCGGGGGAATTGGCTAATCAGCCTACGCCACCGCGATACCCCAAGGATCTATTGTGGCACCCCCCTAGTTGGAGACCCTCCCCCTATCCTGTCCTTAACCGGACTGTGGAATTGGGGAGGGGGCTCCCAGGTGGTCAATCAGAGCACCTGCCATCAGAGCACCCTCTCGAGTCCTGCTTGCCTTAAAAGACTTAATAGGTCCGAGAGAGGGCCCTGGCTGAGGCTTGTTGGCACCAGCTTCTCTTTACCAAAGAGGCGGTACCTTAGCCAGACCAGCCCCTCGCACTTACATACCACATGCAGTGCCGTCTCCTCTTCTTCCTGACAAAACCTACACAGGCTATCCGTTGCCAGGCCCATGCGATGCATGTGCTTATTTAGTCTACAATGGCCAGTGAGAATGCCAAATGCTATCCTTATGGCCACCCGGCCTAGTTGGAGTTAGCTTGGGCGAGTAGCTATGGATAAACTTTTTCGCCTGCCTCTGGCCTGGAGTTTTGACCCACCATTCCCTTGATCGGTCCTGCATCCATAGCTTAAGGGATGCACTCCTGAGGCATCTTGAGACACCGCAGAACGGCTCCGGCCCGATAAGCGCTCTCATTGAACCCTCCCGGGCCAGGCGGTCCGCCGCCTCATTGCCTCTGTGACCCGAGTGCCCAGGTACCCAAACCAGGAAGACCTTATTATGGCTACTAATTTCCTTGAGTGCACCTAGGCAGTCCCACACCAGCCTTGAGCTGATCTCCCACGAGTCAATTGCCCGCAGAGCAGCCTGGCTGGCTATCCGAATATATGACGACTCTGGAGTAATACACTCCCCGTCTTCTTATTTCGGCGGCGCAGATAATAATCGCGACTAGCTCCGCCTGAAAGACCGTAGCTAGCCTTCCCAGGCTCACCGAGATATTACATCTCGGATCCATCTTCCATCTTGGACCCGTCCGTGTACCACATAGATTCGCCAGTAATTGGCGGCCCATTCTTCCATGCCCCTCTGTCTAATATCAAGACTTTGAAGGGTTTTTGGAAGTCATACCTAGGAGTCATCATATCCGTAGGCAGGCCCAAAATCGGGTCCGCCTCCAGCTCCTCCCATAGGTCTTGATGCTTCCCAGTATGCCTGGGATAAATGGGCGCTTGTCCCTGTTGTAGTCGTGCCACAACTGCTCTTGCAACGCCTTGGACGTAAAAGTGGAGTGATGGAAGGTTTAACAGGACCTCCAAGGCTGCAGTGGGGGTAGTCATCATGGCACCCGTCGTACTCAAGCAAGCCAGCCTTTGAATACTTCCGAGCGCTCCCGACCCCCCCATCTGCAAGGTCTTTGTCCACCATGCCACCGCCCGTGGGTTACCATCGGTCTCACGACACAGGTATAAATCCACAGAGCCATCTTCGGGCTTAATCCCCAACTTTTACCGCATAGCCTTCTGCACCTACCCATGGCGATTTTGGCTTTGTGTGAGGTTATATTAATATGGGAACTCCATGTCAGCCGTCGGTCAAAAATGACCCCCAAATATTTGGCTTCCATTGCAAAGGGGATCGCGACCCCTCCGAGCATTGGCTGTTGTAAGCCTTGTAAATTTCTCTTCCTTGTAAAAGGAACCACTTGAGTTTTGTGGGGATTGATGGAGAGACCCTCCGCTCTAGACCATTTGTTCACAATGTTGAGCGCCCCCTGAGTGCGCTCCGAGACGGTTACCGCGAACCGCCCCTTCACCACGATCGCCAGATCGTCCGCGAACCCAAGGCAATGAAAGCCTTCCGCGGTTAATTTGGTCAGGATGTCATCGGCTAATAACGTCCACAGCAATGGCGACAAAACGCCTCCCTGCGGACAGCCTCTACTTACCCTGGCCACAAGAGATGAATTGTCCATGGTGGCTATATTAGTCCTTCCCAAAAGACTAGTCCTTATCCACTGACTAATCGTAGGCTGCGTGCCCCTTCTTGTCAGTGCACCAACAAGAGACTCTGAGGACACATTATTAAAGGCGCCCTCTATATCCAAAAAGGTGACTACCGCAATTTCCTTGTCGTCAAGCGACTTCTGGAGTAGCCTATTTAGGTCGTCCAGAGCCAAGTCTACGGACTTCCCTGCCTGATAGGCATATTGGCGATTATTAAGAGGATTAATCCTCAGAATCTCGTCCCTTATAAACCTGTCAATCATCCTCTCCATCGCCTTCAACAGAAAGGAGGACAGGCTTATTGGCCTAAACGACTTTGGCGTTTGATCTACCGTTCTCCCTACTTTCGGGAGGAACACGACCTTCACCTGTTGCCATTCTCTCGGTATGAATCCCCAGGCTAAACAGCCTCTAAAGATCCTACATAGGTGTGGTGTCAACACCTGCACCGCCTTCTGCAGGAAGACGGGGTAAATTCCATCCACGCCTGGTGCTTTATAGGGCTTGAATCTTCCAATCGCCCATCTTAGCCTATTCGGCTGTATGACGTGATTCGCGATTTTCCAATCCGCCCGACCAGGCCTTCTCAGCCCCTCAACCTCTAAAGGGGCCTCTCCATAAGAGGACCCTGGAAAGTGTGTGCTCATGAGCAACTCCAGCGACTCCTCTATCGAGTTAGTGTAGGTTCCGTCATCTTTCTTCAGGAACCCTATCCTGTCCGCAGTACCTTCTTTTGCTAGGATTCTGTGGATTCTCGCGCACTCCGAAGTGTCTGCTACGTCCTCACAGAATCTCCGCCAGGCTTTGCGCTTGGCCTTCCTTATTTCGACATTATACTGCGTCCGTACCCTTTTATACGATGCCCAGTCTTTATTGATTTTGGCTTTGTTAAACAGCCTCCTCACCTCTCGCCTCCTTCTCTCGAGGTGATCATTCCACCAGACCGTCTTCGACCTATTAGGCCTTTTCTTCTCCGGACAGTTTTCCCGGTAGGCGTCCAGAATCGCCTCGGTTACCTGTGCCACTGCCCGTCCCAGACTTCCTATTGTCCGTACATCCACTTTAAGGTCACCGAGAGACTCGCTGAGACTCCCAACAAATCCCTCCCAGTGGGTCTCCCTCGGGCTTCGAAGCCTGCTAATGACCAATGGTGGAGTGCATATATCGAACCTTATGTGCCTATCATCCGAGCACGATGGTTCACTTGATACATGCCAGTGAGCAATTTTGCTCAACATACAGCGCGAGGCTAGCGTCACATCCAACACCTCCCTCCTAGCTGCAGTCACGAAAGTTGGTTCCAAGCCTACATTGGCTACATGCAACCCTTCACCAGTAATGAATTCATAAAGGTACTTACCCCTTTGGTTGATATCGGTGCTCCCCCAGGCAGTGTTCTGCGCATTGGCGTCGCATCCCAGCACCAGCTGCAAGTTCCCACCTCTGCAGTAGTCCATCACTCTTCTCAGTAGACAGAAGGGGAAATCCTCATCACCGGGGAAGTACGCAGAGCTAATAACCAGCCTTTCTGCACCCTCTTCGGTGCTGATAGTTAGGTGAGCTGTAACAAAATCGGCGGAGCACAGCTCCGGTATTAATCCACAGCTCACCTTGTTATATGTACTATACATTCTCGAGGTCTGCTTACAGACTTGTTGTACAGCACCTTCCCAAATTTCGGATTCAGTCCTCGGACGATCCCCCCATGGCACCACGGCTCCTGCAGTAGGGCTACATGTAGCCCCTCCCTGTCGAACCTCCTACTAAGCACGGCCGAAGCGGCCTTTGCATGGTGGAGGTTCGCCTGTACCATCTTGATCGCCATGTTAGGTCTCCGAGGGGGGCGGAACGTCGGCCCCGGGTCCCAAGGGTCGCCCCCCGGCTTCCGCAACCTCCGGCAACCGCTCCTGGCCTTGAGACCTGTGGAGCAAGCCGGCATCGCTTCCGCCAGGAGACGCACCCACCGGGACCCCTGCCTTACCGTCCGCCCCCTCCTCTATCCGCCCCTCTCCTACGGGTAGTACGGCCAGGGTAGCCTGCAACTCCGCCATCTCTCCTTTCAGGCCCCCCTGACCCTCCTTTGGCGAATCCGCCTTCACTAAGCTCTCGGCCTTTGGCTGATCTCCTTCCACTTCCATCGCCTTGGCCTCCTCCGAGCTTTTACTTTTCGGAAGCTTCTGACGAAAAGTCACCCGCCCCCAACCAAAATAGGGGGTCATGTCCAGCCTTTTAAGCTCCGCCAATGACCCCCTGTCCATTGAGAATGTCCAGAGACACCCACCCTCAACGGGTAAGCATCCCCAGACCCTCCATATTTTGGTTTTCAGCCCCTTAACCCCCTAAACGAGTGAGCACCCTTTCAGCCTCCACCTGCTTGCCTCCCTCGTTAGGGATGAAGACCTTACAGGTCTCTGGACCCAGTATGTCCCTCCCCTCGAGTGTCTGGAGGCTTGCACCTTCCCAGGGTTTAAGCTTTGGGATAATCTCCCTCAGCCACCCCAGACTGTCGTCCCCTACCCAGGTAATGACAAGGAACTCTGGTTTATGGGCACATTTGGCCAACCTGACCTGCGGCCCGCCTCTTGGGATCTTGTCATATTCCCCCAAAATGGCATTTTGGATGGCTTGTAGCCTCTCCGTGCCTAACTGGTTATCGGGGAAGCCCCTCTGCACAACGGCAATTTTCGCCGAGGAGGAAGCCTCACTGTAGGATTTCTCCACAGTCCTGGCTTTAACCCTCTTAGGCGGCCGCTGCTGCGGAGGGGATTCCCCCTCCGACCTTGGCCTCTTAGTCGCCTGTGTCGTACGTTCCACCCATTGAAGGTAATTTTCCCTAATTAACTAGCGTTTGGCCTGAAGATACTCCTGGCCTGCCTCAACGCGTGCTTTGAGCTCCTTCCTGGAGAGCCCTGACAGCCTGGCGGCTTGAACGTCCTTCTCCGTCATGTTCTCGATCGCTTCCAGCGACTCCGCTTTGAAGCTTCGCCCGGCCTTTGCCTTGGCCTTTTTGACAGAAGAGCCCCCAGGCCCGCAGACCCGGCCTTTGGCAGTCACTGGCATAACGCCTGTTTCCACCGTGGCCATAGCGGCCGCGGGACCGGAAGCCCCACCGTCTGTGCCTTGGGCAATCGCCGTAAACCTACTACCTGGTGCTTTGGCTATGCTGGTTGTGGGATTATTCCCCTCCCCATGGCCTGTCGCCCCAGTTCCCGATGGCATCCATGCCTTAAGTTTTAGTATTTTCTTCCGTTTACCCATGTGATTCCCACGAGTAGCTGGGGAAAGGGTCGTCCACCCGACCAGAGCCCCGCATTAGCCGGGCAAGGCTAAATACTCCGGGGTTTCGCCCGGTGCCCCGGAGGCTCCGTTATCGACACAGTACCCCTGTGCCATCCAGCCCTCGGCACGGAACGCGTAACACCTTGGATTGGGCCCTACTTACAAGTCTGTACTATGTTCGTGTACGTGTTGTTGTGTGTGTGTTCGTAATTGTGTATGTTCCCCGTGTAAAATGTTGGGCTGGGATGTTCGCAGGGTTGCCCTTACCTGAGGGGGCGGCTAATCCACCCCCCATCCCACGATATTATTATTATTATTATTTTTGCGCACACTCTTAGCCACCGTACCAAGCGCGTAGCGCCAAAACCGGTGCCTATGGTCACTTAGCCTCATCTACTTAGGTAGATAAGTTCCCGTCCCTGCCACGGGGAGGCGGACCTCTACTTATACGTCTAGTCCTTCTTATCACTGCGACTTCTTGAGCGAACTCGACAAAAGTCTTCGAAATTCCTTGCATTCGTTACCAGCTCTTTACATTCTCCCGGCCAGTTCTCCCCCCTACTTATCAGCTTGAATTCCATATGGATTCTAGCTTCGTCGAGGAGAGGACACCGGAAGAGAACGTGATGCACCGTGTCCTGCTGACCGCATTCACAATTTGGGGAATCTTTCAATCCCAAGTCGAAGAGCCTGGAATTGAACTCCCCGTGCCCCGTGAAATATTGTGTTACGGTCTGGGATAGCCGCAGCCATCGCATCGACAGTCTGTGATGCAGATTTGGAAAGAACTCATAAGTAGTTCTTCCTGTCTCTGCCTCGTCCCAGCGTCTTTGCCACTTCCCTATCTCATACTCTCGGATCGTTTTCTTTACTTGTCTAGCGGGAGGCATCTTACTTGACAACTCCCGACCATCAAGGACGATCATGCCCCTCTTTTGGTATCTGTATCTTAGGGCCCTCATCTCTGCTTGGAGATCAAGCGGCAACACTCCAGCGACCACCGGTAAGGAGGCCGTGGACGTCGTCGCATAGGCCCTAGTCACCAAGCATAAAATAGCTCTTTGCATTCTTAATAGGATGTCGCGGTACGACTGCATGTCCAGCTTTTCAGCCCAACAGGCAGATGCGTACGTTGCGACATTCTCAATCACGCCCCTGTAGATGGTCAGAGCCACACCAGTCTTCAGCCCCCACAATCCACGGGCTACTCTTTTGATCCCCTGGTATAAGTTTAAGCATCTAGAGGCGACTCGCTGAATGTGGGGCTTAAAAGAAAGCTTCCAATCCAGGAGCACGCCCAGATACTCGAACTGGGTTACGTGGACTATTCTTTGTTCGTCCAC
Organism: Triatoma infestans; assembly: GCA_011037195.1. NCBI lineage: Eukaryota > Metazoa > Arthropoda > Insecta > Hemiptera > Reduviidae > Triatoma > Triatoma infestans. The sequence continues at coordinate 2,699 of JAAEAF010002758.1, read as the reverse complement.
CCGGATCCAAGGTGGACGACTGGGATGAAGCTTGCCTTTCATGAGCATCACTTTCGACTTCTCAAACGAAATCTGCAGCTTTTCCCCTTGACACCATCTTTTTATTAGAGACACAGCTGTGCAAGCACGCTTCTCTATCTCCCTCCGAGAATCTCCATGGACAACTATTGCTAGGTCATCAGCGTATGCAACCGAGTCACAGTAATCCAATTTATCAGTCTGTTTCAACAGCTCTTCCATCACTAGGTTCCACAGGAACGGACCCACCACCGAGCCCTGCGGACAACCTTTAGTTATTGGTCGTGAGACCTCGCCGGCTTGAGTCACTAATATCGCTACCCTCTGGGTAAGGTAGCTTTGTATTAATTTTAGAAGACATGGTGGACAATCTCGTCTTCTTAGTGACTCCAAAACAGTCGGCCACCAGACATTATCAAAGGCCCCAGCTATGTCCAGGAATACTGTGAGAACGTACTTGTGCCCACTGCCACGCACCAATTCAAGGATTTTCATGATGGCATCTGTCGTCGATCTTCCCGATACAAAACCATACTGGTTGGGACTGAAACTGATAAAGCTTTTTAATCTCATTATAATCAGTTTCTCCAGCAGTTTCCCGAAAACGGGCAGGAGTTGTATCAATCGATACGACTTTGCATCATTCACGGGCTTGTTTGATCCTTTATATAAAACTTTTACAAGCCCTGTTTTCCATTGAGTGGGAAAGTATCCCAATCTCAGGCATCCATTGAAAAGGTCAAGCAGGTATTGGCTTAATACGTCCTCATTCTTCCGGACAATTTCTCCATTTATCATATCTATGCCGGGAGCCTTTTTATTTTTAATCTCTCCAATAACAGACTTAACATCGAATAAATCAAATTCTGTGATAGAGTCCGTGAGAGCTGGTGACTCGTATGCTGCTTCGCGACGACCTTTTTGCAATTGCGTGTCGTCCGAAGGACAATCCCCAGGAAGAAGCACTTTCAACAAATGCTCTGTTGATTGCTGCCAGGAACCAGCACCCGGCACTCCGTCTATATTTAGACTAGCGAGTACCAGGTCGGTCCTTATTTTTCGAGTTTGCACCTTGTATATGATGCCCCACGGATCATTATTGCCTTCCGACTCCACTAACTCCCGCCAGCTAGAAGTCTTGGCCTGATACACCATCTTTTTATATCTTTTTCGAGCATGTCGATACTCATCTATATATCTTTGACGGGATCCCTCATTCCGTTCCCGTTGGTATCTTCTTCGCCTCTTTGCGACGTCTTTCTTGGCCACAGTCAGCTCCCGTGTCCACCAAGGAACACGGCGTGTGCGACTTGTGGGTATTTTCTTTAGCACTTCCCCACTTGTGCCAGCTACTGCCTCCGTCAGCTCCGTGACCGCTATATCGACACCATCAATGGTATCCCCTTGGACATTTAGCGTGTCTATTCTGCGCTGGAGGAGTGTCTTGTATCTTTCCCAGTCAACACATTTGACTGAGAATCTTTCTAGACCCTCGAAGGTGGCGCACGGCCTGGTGTCCCAGGCAACTTCAAAAAGTATCGCCCTGTGATCACCAGTTACCCAGTCAACCACCCTCCAACCATGCACCCTGTCAACAGCCGAAGCTGTACACAAGGTTACATCAAGGTTATGCTCCGCGCAGTTTCCATTTCCAACAAAAGTTTTCTTATGTCCGGGCTCGTTGACCACACATAGATCATTAGCGACAAAACACTCCTCAAAGTGTCTGCCTCTATCGTCCAGTGCGTCATCGTGCCACATGGGTGACCATGCATTTATGTCAGCAGCCACAATAATCTTTTTTCCTCTGTTTTCTCTTATGAGCCGACCTAGATGAGCAATAGCTGGCGTTGTATCGCCCGATGGTTGGCAATACAAACTCACCAGCATCAACTCAACGCCATTTGCCGCAGTTAACAGCACGCAGGTACAATGACTGGTGCTGAACTGAGGAAGACGCAATAGAGTGATGTCTGGATTGCACACCGCCACTGCAGTCCAAATTCATCCGTCACATGAAGCGTGAATGATACGATGCTGCAATCCCAGACCCTTGACGCTCGCTTTGAACGTATAGGGCTCCTGGATTAGTGCAACATCTATGCCCTTTGAATAGATGAGCTCTCGTGCTTCTGCCATTACTGTTTTTGAGCGTTGCGCATTTAGCTGCAACACTCTCAGGCCTGTTGGCCGTGTTATTATGGACTTCTGCCATAGTCTGTGTTGGCCAGTTGTCGGTCTAAAGCATTCTGGTAAGCTGGGCATTTTTTGCTCTTTACGGAGTGGTTGTGCGGCTTATGGAATGCCTTACAGGCGGCACATGCCGGGGACTCGGCTTTATTTGGGCACTTGTCATAGCTATGTCCTTTCGTGGCACAGTGTCCGCAAGTGAGATCGCTCTCCTTGCAGTACTTTGCCACGTGCCCGTATATTTGACACTTATAGCAGCGTGACGCCTGATTATGGTCCATAACCTTACAACGACTCCATTCTATATATACCCTGTCACGACTCAGGGTTCCTGTCTTTAGAAGTTCACGCATTTTAGACGTGACTTCTACTACCCAATTCTGCAAACCATTTTTGCTCTTACCCGACTTGGTCAACACTCGAAAGGAGTCCTGGAACTCAGGTTTCGGCAAAACTGATCCCAAATTCTGCTCGTATATGGCTTTCATTAT